>NW_019295385.1:0-19838 GCF_000500325.1 Leptinotarsa decemlineata
TAGTCTAGTGGATTTTTTTTTTACTCAAAGAGTATGAATATTTTCATTGAATAGACTACACGAACGGTAATCTCTAAATTGATGAAGATGATTCATTAATTCTTATAGTGACACATTGAGTTTGTCAATTTGAATTTTGGTAATAATGGAGATGGGTAAGGGCATAGGAAGGATATGAGGTACGAGTATACTAAATGTATAGTTATGACGGGTTGCTTTTAAGAGTGAAAAGTTTACCATTTCAGGGGTCTACCTCAACCACATAAAGATTTGTGAAGTGGACAATTTTCATTAGACTATGTGAAAAAGTACAATTTTATGTTCGTTTCAATGTTGTAACAGCATAACGATCGCTTCCCAAATTATTGCAAGCACTTCAACATTTTGTCAAGTGGTCCCTTTTTTTATAAGAATAGTTGATTCATTCGAAATATCCAACCAAATCGCTATAAAGCTGTGTGAAAACAGCTGATTTTTCATTTAACCCATGAAAACGGCTGATTTTGTGATCGTTTGTATTTTTTTTTTTTAATTTTTTGATTTCTTGAAACCGTATGGTATGTAAGTGTTGTCAGACTAAAATTGACGTTTAAGGTATACAGAATTTTACTTTCTGGTGAGATCAACGGTAATGACCTTGTGTTTTTTTCAACGAAAACAAATTCGGTTATACGTGAGCCAGTGCTGTAACTTGCAAATTCACCGGTCATATCATAAATAGATTGCCCTGTGGGTATGTCATACTTCTCTGATTTAGAATCGTAGATCACATAATCTGTATCGTAATACAGGACTCTGTCATCAAGCTTCTATAAAGAGCTGTAAAGTTTGAGACGGGCCAATGCCCGTATTCAGCAATGACCACATTGACAGTTGAAAAACAATCAAAATTTTCACTTCTGAATTCCCAGTTAACGATCAGGGTGTCCTCATTGATTGATAACACAGAATTGATGATAAGAGAAGGATAAGTTATCATTTTGAAGAATTCAGCTGACTGATGGACAATAGATGTTCTAGGCAGATTCTCACGTTGACCGAACTTGCCCCAAAATGAGCTCAGCCAGCGATCTCAAGCCAGGGTTATCAATAATTTTGTATTGTCGACTCGGACAAACCAACAAATCAGCTGTAGCCAAACATGCTCTCAACAAAAAAACACTCACATTATCACATATGAAGATACAATAATACACGATAAAACTCAAAATTACTACCCAAGAGTTTATAGACAGACAATAGAAATTCAAAAACACATTCAATAGAAAATAATCATTATTAAAGTCTAGCTACCTGTCGTTAGAGGAACACAAACAAGGTCAGGTAATCCGTTGAAAAGTATGTTGGTTAAACCAAGCAGGCTACCATAGCTTGCTACAAGAAACATGTTTCACATATTCGATTTTACATACCAGAGAAGTCTAGTATTGCTCAATATGCCACAGAATAAGTGAGGGATGCTTGAAATTATTGAGACCCGTGGATGACAACCATTTTTTTAGATGCCTTCGAAAGCTGGGGAATCGAAAAATATGAAATGAGATTCGTGAACGAGTTAAATACTTGGAACGTAAAATTGTCTTTTTTAAAAAATATTTATTTTATAAAAGTACGGGAGACGACATTCTCTAGCAAGAGTTACAACAGAATGAATAAAATATACGTTCAAATAGTATGCATCGCTTCGCAAGCCCAGATAAGGATTTCTTGGAAAAGCGCTGTCAGCAGATCATGTTTCCATGAGAATAGTAAACCGTGGGAGGGTCGTTCCNTATATATATATATATATATATATATATATATATATATATATATATATATATATATATATATATATATATATATATATATATATATATATATATATATATATATATATATATATATATATATATATATATATATATATATATATATATATATATATATATATATATATATATATATATATATATATATATATATATATATATATATATATATATATATATATATATATATATATATATATATATATATATATATATATATATATATATATATATATATATATATATATATATATATATATATATATATATATATATATATATATATATATATATATATATATATATATATATATATATATATATATATATATATATATATATATATATATATATATATATATATATATATATATATATATATATATATATATATATATATATATATATATATATATATATATATATATATATATATATATATATATATATATATATATATATATATATATATATATATATATATATATATATATATATATATATATATATATATATATATATATATATATATATATATATATATATATATATATATATATATATATATATATATATATATATATATATATATATATATATATATATATATATATATATATATATATATATATATATATATATATATATATATATATATATATATATATATATATATATATATATATATATATATATATATATATATATATATATATATATATATATATATATATATATATATATATATATATATATATATATATATATATATATATATATATATATATATATATGTTAACTCGAAGATTCTCACGGATAAAGTATGATGAGCTGTTTTCTCGGGTTTCGCTCCGTGTTCTGTGTATTTTCTCCCCATAAGGATTATTTTCACAACGTTTCGGCAAAGTCTCATTTGCTATCTTCTGGTGATGTCTGGTTAAAAAAACCAGACATTCAGTATTTTAATAATAATATAAGTTACAAAAAGGATTTGAAGCTTTATAACTCCTATTTAATTATATGCGGGTGCATATAACAGCTGGTCGTACTGTTTTTACAGCTGGTCGTACTGTTAACAGGTCAACTAAAAAAATTGAAATTTGGGGTAATAATGAAATTAATGCAAGAATAGGGGTAAACCACCGGCTCACAGCTAGCCCAAGGCCGGGAAAACAGGTGTTTCTCAGGAGACGAAGACGGCCAACGTCTCGTCGGGTAATCTGGGAAAAAAGGCTGGACGTGGCTCTCTGAAAGCGAAGACGAAAATCGTCTAGTCAAAGAGATTTACCTCGCTGATTTATTTCGCAGCGCAAGAATTCACAAGATTCTCTCTAGAGAGCCGACTGCTGAAATTGGGTCGCTTAAACGACCCGATGGAACATTTACGACCTCTAGTAAAGAAACGTTAGAGCTTTGGATAGAAAACCACTTTTCTGGAAATCTGACTCTTGATAACAACAGACCGCCCATCTTCAATGGCGCTAAACGCCCAAAAAAGAACGACTGGGACGTAGCAAGAAAGGTTATCACAGCACCGGAGAGGATGGTATATTTCCAGCTTTTCTTCAAAACGGACTGGAAATAATTTTACCTATTCTCACAAAATTGTATAGAGCTAGTCTGGCGTGGTATATATACCTAAAGTGGGCCGGAGAGACCCACACCCCAAATCGGTACAACGAATCAGCCTTACATCCTTCCTGCTGGAAGAACTTGAGAGGATACTGGACGGACATATCAGGAGGGTAGCAATATATGCATCCCCACTGAATAACCACCAGTATACTTATCTAACCGGAAAATCGACAGATTCACCATTAAACAACCTCGTTGAGAAAATCTCCCAATCCCTTGACAACAAGGAGATTGCGGTTGCTGTATTTCTTGATATTGAAGGAGCATTGACAATGCACTACCTAAATCTATAGGATTGTCTCTGGCTAGAAAAGGAATAGAATCGACCATAACTGGCTGGATCTATGCCATGCCAGTAAACAGAACTGCAACTACGACTCTTCAAGGCGAGGCTATCAGGTTCAGGGTCACCAGTGGCTGCCCTCAAGGTGCGGTACTATCTCCCCTTCTGTGGTCGCTCTTGGTGGATAGTCTGCTTGATGCCCTTGACAGAAGAAAAGTTGATCTTCAAGCTTATGCAAATGACCTTGTCATCCTGGCAAGGTCCACGTCGGGAAGGGTTGCTTGTAATATCCTCCAAAGCGCGTTGGACGTTGTTCACAGTTGGTGCCTGAGGGAGCAGACGTCTGTCAACCCCAGCAAAACTGTGTTAATCCCCTTCACCAAGAGAAGGAAATTGGACGATCTAATGCCACTTATCCTCAATGGTTGTGGTCATTCCATTGGGAACGGAGGTGAAATATTTTGGCATTGTCCTTGATAAAAGACTCACGTGGAACGCTCACTTGGAAAAAGTTTCACACAAAGCCAGACTGTCTTTATGGACACGTCGAAGGATTTGTGGTAACACTTGGGGTTTAGGTCCCAAACAAATCCATTGGATTTATGTGATGATTGTCAGACCAATTATCACGTATGGTGCAATTGCTTGGTGGCCGAAGGCTTTACAGAAAACGGCCCAAGCGAAGCTCTCTGGCTTACAGAGACTGGCTTGTCTGGCTATCAGTGGTGCCATCGGTACCACACCATCAGCGGCCGTGGAGTTCCTTCTAGATCTACCTCCCCTCCACATTTTTCTGAATAGAGAAGCTAGATGGACTGCATACAGACTTGTGCACATTGCCAATTGTACAAATCAATTCAATGCAGAGTGCAACAGACTGTTGGTTGATATTGGAAGTCACAGCATTCTGGAAATGACCTCTGACTTCATGCCTCCAACTGTCAACTAGTTGTTGGTTCACAGATGGATCAAAAACACCTTCCGGTTCTGGTGCAGGTGTTTTCAGTCGCAGACCCAGGACAGAGTATCTTCCAGGATTGGCTCACTCCAAGGCGTTTATTCACCCTTCAAAGCTTGATTCCAAACAGTTGTTGGACTACAGTAGGGATGAACTACGATGTCAACAAGCCTTCTTACAGGTCACTGTCATTTGAATCATCACATGCAGAGACTTGGACTGTCGGACGACAGTGTTTGTCTCCTCTGTCTGGAAAATGATGGAACTGCAGAGCATATACTTTATGCCTGCCCCGCTGGGGACCGAGTCAGGTTCTTTGAGTTCGGTGGATCCGTACTCTAACCATCTGACCTGAAAGACCACTCACCATACAAACTGATCGGCTTCGTCAAGAAGCTGGGTTTATTTGGCCGAGTGCGAATAGATGTGAGCCACAATAAACCCTTATGGGTTGCGGTGGAGGGTCAAATAGACCCACTCACTTCAGACCTACCTACCTACTCGTGTGTGTAGAATTTCAACTGATTTCTACTCAAATTGGTATTGATATATGATAATGTGGCGAAACAAAACTGATTTTGAATTCCGCGAGCTCCAGTGTAAGCACCGCCCACTTCGGGTGAACATTAAGAAAACATGTTAGTTTTTCAGGATATTTCAGCTTAGTTTTGAAAATTAAGGTGTGAAATATCGTTTTCTAAGCGTTAGAATAGTCTTTTGCAAAATATTAGAATTCGCTAATTTTAAATAGGGAAAAGGTAGATTTTATGGAAAATGGCCTTTTTAGTTATTTAGACAGGGAAATCGAGTTTTCTTCAAAGAAAAATCAATAGAGATTCTTAGCAGCTTTCGATTGATACCTCGATCACGTTTCTAGTGCTCGTGGTTCAATTTGTATTAGAATTTGAGTGTTGAAAAATACTAGGTTTCTCAAAATCATTTTTCATCCAGAACAACTGAAAATATCGCGTCGCGGCATGAGATTTTTCGTCCCGGGGCGTCGAGTTTTATATGAAAATGGCGATTTTCCGAAGATACCCGAGCGACGCCGAAGACTGTTTGATTTCGTTTATCGTACGACGCACATGGAGAAAGCGAGACGACGTATAAGCGAAGTGAGATGCAAACAGCGGTAAGTGGATACCAAAGGAAAGTTTTAGAGCGGCTAGTGAAATTCAAAGACCAGCGCCTGCATAAAAACAGGTCGTAAAAGCTGGCAAATCTATATGTAATGAGTTTTTTCGATTTGCAGACATCGGAATTTGGGTGACACGAAACGTACGATTTTATCGATCACCAATTGGGCGAGAGGATATCGGGAAGAATTCGCCTATTTTGCATAAATACGCGAATTCCCGAGAAACGTTAGTTAGCTGTTTGTTGAACGTGAACTCGTGCTAATCGCTCCTGAAAACTTGGAAGAATTTAGAAACCTTTCGTTGCGATTTTTATTGAAGAGAGTTGCGGTTGCAGTTATTCGGTGATATATAGCGAATGGATGGTTATTAGTTCGACATAACTAATTGGATATTATCAAGCAACAGATTGCTTTGTGGAATTTTAATTACAGAACATTTGGCTGTCTTCAAGGTTATTTTGGCACTCCGCCATCGAATAGCAGTCTGGAAAATACTGCAAAGAAAGAGCAGGTCCCTACTGAAGTTGCTCAGGCTCAGCAGAGGTATATAGAGCTCAAATTTGAGAGGGTCAAGACATCATTAGTTACGTCCTTGGGGCGAACACCTCAACCTAACCGTTGGGACCATCTATTGTGCATCGATACCTTTCCACCTTATCCTGTGAGCGGTCCTTATCCTAGGGTGCAGTTCAACAGTTATGGTCCTTGTTCCCAAACATCTAGCTCAGTTCACCCTGTAGGCCTTGGATAGGAAAGTAGTTTCGCGATCCAAAGGTGAACTTAAAAATATTAGATTTACGTGAATCCTTCCCTCTGACTATTTCCTCGTCAGAGCCATAGTAGGGAAACATTCGGAATCGAAAAGCAGACTAGAACAAAACACGCGCGAGCGCAGCTTGCAGAAAATACATTAATGCCAAATCGCGAGACCACAAGATTTGGTCAATCAAACTTCCTGTCAGACACGTTTAGCCACCTGAGTGCGATTCCGACGAACCGACGCGGAACCCCCAGGAATCTGTTTTCATAGGAAACAGCATTCCGAAAACTTCGGTAGAATCAGCCAGTCTGAGGTTAGATTCTACTCAGCGTAGCTATCTTGCGCACGAGGACATCAGTACCTCTCCCATTGTCGCAGAGCGACAAACCCTGTGGGCATTGGTGGTTTTTCAGCAAGCCCAGTAGCTAGAGAACTCGACATGTCACAAAGGACAGAGTCCTCAAGTCGCGAAAACACACCGCAAAATAGTTTAATTGTGTTACATGTTTTAGGACTTTAAACACTCCGAATACCATAAGAACAGATCAGGAAACTTTTGCGAGGTAACGTCAGGAGACGTTACTCTGTGAAAATGGACAACGTCTCCGAGAAGAGGTTTTGTCCAGGACAAGAAGCGAGCTCCAGGTCAATCTCCGTGAATTGTTCGAAATGCGAGCATTATTGACAACGCCGAGATCGGCCCCGACAAGGAATCATCCACAGAACGAACCCCAGTTAGGGCTTCGTGCGATGCTTAAAATGCGAGTACAATCTCCTATGCTGAAATCGGCTCCGAAATCGACAAATTCGCGTTTTGAACCGTATGCGGAGCAAAACGTAGTTTAACCGGCGGCGAAAACACGAGGGATGTGTGCCTTTAGATTTGAGGACTCTCCCCAAATGTAATGTTTTGAGAAAAAACATTCGGGAGGTGATGCCTACTTATGTAGTAGACTCACCAAGGGTTAATATTCACAGGGTGTACAGTCATCCTGTGACAGTAATTAACAGCGAAACATCAAAGCCATTACCAAACCCGACTGAGAGTCGATGCAGAAGCGGATTAGGACAGCCAGCGCGGAATGCTGAAATCCTAATCAACGAAGACCAGGTCGTCCGATGCCAGGCATCGCGACGCCTCCAGAGGGAAACGCTTAGCGGTCCCTAGAACATGGACATTCAGCGCACAGGCGCGCCGTTTGTCCAGAACGAGCTATTAACTGGCACCCTAACGGAAAAACTAGGGGGTAATGGTAGGCCAGGGGGTCCCCCTGAAGCCTAGAGGGGCTTGGGGGTGGCTTCATAGCGGGGCCAGTACTCAAACAACGATACTTATGGACCACGACTGACGAAA
The DNA here is from genome assembly GCF_000500325.1 of Leptinotarsa decemlineata. Classification (NCBI taxonomy): domain Eukaryota; kingdom Metazoa; phylum Arthropoda; class Insecta; order Coleoptera; family Chrysomelidae; genus Leptinotarsa; species Leptinotarsa decemlineata. Next base: position 7,940 of record NW_019295385.1, read on the forward strand.
AATGAGCTAGCCAAGGTACTAGAATCCACCGTCGTACCGAGATGAAAACTGAGACCTGAGTAGAAATACAACGCAGAAGCTGCCTCAATTTTTGCACATAACCTCAAATTTGTTTTCGCATAAGAGTGTGTGTGTGTGTGTGTGTGTGTCAGAGCAAGATGATGGGTTTTCATAATAGCGTGTGTGTAGAAGTGAGAGGGGTCGGTTTGTCAAATGAGTGTGAGAGAGATGGAGATTGCATCGAACTGATCCGTTTCAAAGATAACAAACGTCGTTTGCGCAAACAGTTCGGTGTTGTCGATTGTAAAATAAAGCATTGTTTATGGGGGCGATGTGACTTATGAAGCGTTGCCGGATTTTTGAAATTAAGCGTGGGTATAAAAAAAAATGACGTCGACGACGATGGAGGGTTTAACGTTTCAACGTGCGATCCGACATGTTAGAAGGGCAGTAAGAGCTGTTCAAGTTGGCGAGTAAAATATTAAGCGTTATAGCGACACGGTTATGAAGAAAAATCGGCATAAAGAAAAAAACATGGCTGCCATCGAGGTATACAGGGTGTGTATAACATGTGAGAAAAAACATGATAGTTCAACAGGCTCTATCGTTTTGACCTGCGATTTTTTCAATGTCTACAGGGTGTATCATTTAAGAAAAAACATGCCACTTTAACGGGGCTCTATCGTTTTGGCGTGCGATTCTTCAATGCGTACAGGGTGTCTCAAAATACGTCGGCGTGTTCGAATTACAAAAATAACGATATAAAAGTAATAATGAATGAAAAATTGGATTGAAGAAAAAACATGGCGACATTCAGTGCAGCGTTGAAGAAAAAAAATGAGTTTGCTGTCGAGATGTACAGGGTGTTTCATCATTTAAGAAAAAAACATGACTTCAATATATACAGGGTATCTCAAAATACGTCATTAAAAATGTTTAAAAAAGGGAAAAGAATGCAGAAATAATCGACAAAGTAAAAACAAATATGGCAGACAGAAGGGCACCAAGTCACATCTTCCTTAATAATAGTAGGTTTTCAACGTGCAGCACATCAAATGAAAGAGAAAGGAATTTAGAATATATCGACAAAGTAAAAACAAAGATGACGCAACATGTCAGAAGGGCACTAAGCCACATCTTCGTTGATGATAATCGAATTGTCACGTAGAGGACGTCGAATGAAAGGAAAAGGAATGCAGAATTATTCGACAAAGGAAAAACAAAGATTGCGGCCGGTAGGGCCCTAAGCCACATCTTCGTTAATAATAGCCGGATCTCAACGCACAGCACGTCAAATAGAAGGAAAAGGAATGCAGAATTAATCGTCAAAGAAAAAAGAAAGAAGGCAGTCAGAAGGGTACTAAGCGACATCTTCGTTATCAATAGTCGCATCGTCACGTACAGTACATCAAATGAAAGGAAAAGAAATACAAAGTTCATCGACAGAGAAAAAACAAAGATTGCAGTCAGAAAGGCACTAAGCCAAATCTTCGTTAATAATAGTCAGATCATCATGCACGGCACGCCAAATGAAAGGAGAAGAAATGTAGAATTTATCAACAGTTCAAATTTCGAATACTACTTCAAATTAGATAGACTAGAAGAAACTGAACTAGCGACAAAGAAAAATTTCTATAATAAATTGAATGATACCAACATTTCGGACAATCACGATACTCACGCTGAAAACATTTAGCGAAAATTCGACATTGAAACGCTTGGAGAATATAGCGACTTGTACATGAAAACCGATGTTCTACTGCTTGCAGACGTTTTCGAGAGTTATCTACAAAAACGTACCCTCTAGATCCTGCGTGGTTTTTTACGTTGCCGGGCTACACGTGTATTATGTACAAATATACCGGTTGCAAATTACGTGTCTTGAAGGATGTAGATATGTTAATGTTTGTATAGAATGCTATAAGGGGAGGAATATCGGTATGCTCTAAGATAACAATAAATATATGCCAAATTATGAACTTACGAAACCATCCAAATACCTACTTGTATGGAAAAGCCATGTGCGAGTTCCTACCGTATGACGACTTTACTTGGATGGACAACATCAACATTGACGTGACACAAATATCTGACGACAATCCTAACGGGTATATTCTTCAAGTCGATTTAGAATATCCCGACACACTACACGACCTACATACTTTGCCAAGAACCACACCTAACTCAAAATCACTAAAATTGACGACATTACACAAAAAGGAAACTTATATACGCATGGTGATAAGCGAAAAATGTTCACAAGTTCGTTTGACACGCTTACATGGGGACATTATAGCTTGATGGAATGAGTTTTTTGTTTGAGTTGTAAGTTTTTATTTCTACAAGAGTACCTATTCTTCATTTTTTCATAAATGTAATCATGTTGCCTTTCATGTGTTTCCATGGATATTCATGAATATATTTCATTTCATACACATTCATTAATTTGTTTTTATTGTATTCAGTGTATATATGTATTTTTTTTATTCCATTATACTTATATTCCAATTAGTATGTGTTTTGTTTTCAAAAGATTTCAAGTAAAAAAGCAAAGTTCCTTGTACTATTTATTCAACAAAGCTAACAATATTTGATCACTATAATAATCCACTCATCATTTCTGTATGGGATAGAATTGTCTTATTTTCACATAGCCATGTCCTTACCATATCGAATACATCATGATAATATTCACAAAAATTTATAGAGTCTAACATGGCAATACGATCCGACACTACACTCATGTGAGTTCGGAGAATCAGGTTGAAATCTTGCTCATACAAATCCATGTCATCGTTACCTTTGGAGATTCCCACTCGTTTGACGCCACTTTCAATGAAATGAGTGACTTCCACCATATCGCCGCAAGTTGTAGTGACAGGTTTGAACTCGTCTGAATATCCATCGATGTCGCCTATGAAGAAATCAATCATCAAGCCATTGAGGAGATCAATGAGGATGGCCCATTCGTAAGATGTGTCGAGGTGAATATTTTTGTTTCAGGATCACACAGGCACTAAAATCTCTCGTTGGACTCAGACCACATCGAATTTTGTAGGTATCCATGGGGAATGTCATCAACAGCAACGGATTTTCACTCTGGGCTTTGATTTCATACTTGTTCAATGCCGCATCAATACCATTATCATAATGAAATTGAACTGCATTCTCATTCATATTCAAAGCTTGATTGATATCACCATCATCATCGCTGTCGGGCAACGCCACTTCTTTGGTGCTAGTTGGGCTACTATCTTAGTTGATTACTAGCTGAGTCGCCGGTGATACCCCGCTTCTCAATACTCGATTTGATTGTAAAGCTCGATCAATAGCATTGAGAGTTGACTCGTAATCACTACTAGCATAATCGGACACTTCATCATAACCACTGACATAATTACTATCGAACGACATTTTTTTCAAAACTGAATATCCATCTGTGCTCTTATAGCTCCAGATAACGTGATCAATTTCAGATATTGTGTGTGTTTGTTGAACACACAAAAAGCCCTTCTAATACAATGTCAGTGTGCTTTTTTCCATAAGATTCTATACAAAATCGACGTTTTCGATCCAACTATTTTATTTGTTATCCAAACCTAACCATTTAACGAACATTTTTTACCTTTCTTTCTCAACACTTTCTCCACTAGATATATATCAGGATTTACAGTTTTTTGTAATTCTTCTCCATAGAAAGCACCCCTGATAGGTACACCCTGCATATCTTTTAACATAAAGGTAGCGGGGTTAGTAATGTTGACTTCGAATAATTGTCGAAAACGTGTTTTGCCTTACTGATTCGCACAACATCGCCGACTTTGAATTTTCTCGGTCCAGCTATTTTCAGATGGATGTATGTTGATTTGAGAATTTGTTTTTCGTTGGATTTGTTGATTTTCGAAGGTTGTATGCCTGTCTTTGAGTGTCGCGTATCATTGTAGGATTTTGTGATTTCAGGTAAGACATTCAACCATTTGTAGGTGCCATTCAAACTAAAATATTTGAAAAATCTTTCTTTCAACGTCCTAATGGTACGTTCAGCCATAGAAGCCTTAGTGATGCTGTACGTATTGTAGTGATTTATTCCATGCTTTTTCATCAAATTTTGAAATTTATTGTCGTGAAATTCTGTCCCTTGATCGGTTTGTAGATTTTTTGGACAACGTTTCGCATGTTCCAAAATATCTGAAAATGTTTTGGTGATTTCTTCTCCCGTTTTCGATTTTAGCGGTCCACACGAATTTTGAAAAACAATCTATAATGACTAGAATGAGTTTGAAATTTCGATTTTGGTGAGCGTACGATGTCATCTCAGCCAAATCCATTTGCCATAAATCATCCAGTCCCTTGATGATGGTACGGCATCGAGAAAATTTTTTCCTAATTGGTTTATGCATGGACAAGTTGACTCTTGTCTTTGGAAGCCATAACTGTACACACTACTCCGGAACAATTCAATTTATTACATTAGAGGAATATTCAACGAAAGTCATTTTTTGTGGAGGAAAAAATCAGTTTTTACAACATCTACACCTAATGAAGATATTTGTGATTCGATGTAAGATCGAAATTCTTTCAACTCTCCATCTATTCTCTTGATCAAAATATCAGTTTCCTGCATATATTGCAAAATTTTGGCATTCTTTTCCTGAACCAAATCGGTGAGTTCTTTCAATCCCTTCGATACATCGTTACCGATATGTTCGATATCGATTTCATATTGACGGTTGAATTTTTCATGCAACTTTTGGAATTGTTCTGTTGCAAGTTGAGTTCCTTGAAAGTGGTCGGCGTTAATCATTTGAATTTTTTTATCGAATTCAGTATCCAACTTCTTAACCTCATTCTTGATGAGTGTGTTGACATCATTTTTCAAATTTTTCATATCATTGGGTACTTTCATCGTGAACTCAATCATTTTTAAATCAAAGTTAGTCATATTTCTTTTTATGGAAGTAATGAGGTTTTTCTCAATTTTATCCACGTACTCTTTGTTGATTGCATCTGAAGCGTTTGTAGGTCTTTTCGTATTACACAATTTCCAATTATCAAAATCAATGTTACCATCGGGTGTGTTTAACAAACCTCTACCAGTGCCTACTGATGATGTTGCAAAATGCTTTCAATTCTTACTGGAGCTACGCCCAAACTTATCTATAGTCATGATGAAAATGTGACACATACCAATATGATTGTTGTATTATGAGTTTTTTTCCTTCAAAACGGTTTTGACAACTCGAATGACAGTTCAGTGAGTTGAAATTTTGCGAAATTTCTCATGCGCTTTTCATGACAAAAAGTGAACAGTTTATCGCATTATATTTTTCGATATTTTTTGAAGCGATTCCCATGTCAATTCTGCTTTATTTTTGATGCATTACAACGCAAATCATATGGGTTTTTGCAAGAAATGGGAACTTGAAAAATGCATTATTTTCCATGTGATTGAAGTTACCAAAATGGTCGTTTCATTTCATTGAAATTTTGCGAAATTTTTCATATGTTTTTCGTGCCAAAAATTAATGCTTCATTGCATTATATTTTTGATGATCAAATAAAAAAAAACATCTCATATTGAATCATTTATTACTGAATAATGTTGGCTTCTCTGAGTTTATTAAATAAAGCTGTAATTTCATTGTCGTGAAAATAATTTCCAGCTTCTTTCGAAGCTATAAGTAGTTTCAATCTATCGCATAACTTTTTCGGATTATCTCAATACACATACTCGAAGGGCTTCTCATTATATATCCAATGATGAGTGTCGATGGCGTTTTTGTGTAGAATGCTGGAACCAACAACATCATTGCTCACTAGATTATCGCAACCCTTACCATGTGTTTGAGTACGGAGCATGGGTCTAATTATATCGGGCCATTTCCATTTCTGAATCTTCTGTCATTCAGTTGGGTTTGCGTCACCTCTAAAAGACGTTTATAAGAGACTTGATACTCTCTATTATAGTCTTCAGGTTCATTGAGTAAGATTAGATTTATATTGTCCTGGAATTCCTTTGAAAGATTGCCCTTCATTTGTAATATTTCCACGTTTATCAAAATCAATGCACTTTCTACCGAGGATCCATTTTGAATAGGACTCGTCATGAACTGGTCCGTATATTTTAACGATGGAATTATCTTTAGCCCAGTGTTTCATTACATATTTATGTGATATGGATGGATTTTGCTCCAGATACTCCATCATAGTCTCCTCTGAAATATTTTCTATTTATGGTGGTGGTGGTGACTCGTGGAATACCTCATCATAATCGTCATCCTTTCCCGTTTCAGCAACATCTTCAAGTGGTAAAACTTGTGTTTCTTCAAATGCTCGAGATTGATCGAATGGTTCAGTCTTTATTTCCTTCTTCTCCTCCTTCTTGGTGACACCACCACGTCTAAAACATCGGTAGATCAAATGATATACCGATGTTTTAGAGATTTCAGCTATATCCTTTAGTGGTCTCGATATAGGTTGAAAAATCTTTTGGAACGACTCATCCTGTTCAGATTTTCCCAATTTCAAAGCTAGATACTTTTTTTTTATACTTTTCGAAATTTCGTTAATTTTGTTCTTGCGCATAACATCGACTTCTTCACTGAGCGGTTTCATATTGACAAATAATGTTTTCCATCTCTATTAACATACACATATGTACTTGTCAAAGCCTTTTCTTTATCGTCCTGCATTCAAATCACATTCCTTGACAATGATAAAAGTTCCATACTTGTCACACCAACATTCGGCACACATTCTCTTCAATTCATCGAAAGACATGTCGGGAGAGACGTGTTCATCGAATATATGTTTTAAATTCATTTCGTCTTGCTTGAACATTACAACCATGTTACGATTGTCGACTATCAATAGTTTGGGTATTTTGGAATACGTCTGACACAGATAGATAACATCAATGTCCTTATGTCGCCACATGGAATAATATTTACGAATTTTCTGCTGACCATCGCAGGCTACATCATTAAATATGAATATGAAATTTCATTTAGCCGCCTCTGGACTCATAATTTCGTCATTGTCTTGAAATGGAAAATAACCGATTCCTTTGGTTTTTTTTAATATCTCTCGAAGCAGTTGATACTTGGGTTGATAGAGCGATTTTGAGTACACGTAGACATTTTTAAATTTGGCTCCATTCGGATGAAATAATTTGTTTTCCAAGTCCAAGTTGTCTATAGCTAATTATTGTCTTTCATGTTCTGATCGGTGGTTAGGAGATTCACTTCAATATGTAGCGTGTACATTGACGTCATTCATCATTTTTAATGTTGACTTATATCACGGAGAAGGTGTCGTCAATATGCTAATCAATAAGCTACCATTCGAATTACACTTACCTGGCTATCAGTTTTGCGGTCCTGGTACGAAACTACAAGAGCGTATTGCACGAGGTGATCCTGGTATTAATCCATTAGACTTGGCTTGTAAACAGCACGACTTGGCATATTCTCAAGATACATCTCTTGAAGCTAGACATCGAGCTGATAAATCTCTCGAAGAAAAAGCGTGGCAACGAGTGAAATCGAAAGACGTAACACTGGGTGAAAAGGCAAGGGTCTATTCGTCACCGGAGTGATGAAGTCCAAACGTAAATTAGGAACGGGGAGTGTGAAATCATTTAAACGCAGCATTTTGCAAAATATTATCAAAAACTGGAAGCCTACGACGAATGACGTAAAAAAATCCGTGGCATCAGTTCTAAAGGCAGCGCAAAACTGGCCATTCATAAAGCTGGAGGACGTAAGAAGATACGTACACCGAGAGTTATTCCATTCGAAGCAAAATCTGGAGGAATCCTACCACTCATACCCATATTTGCAGGTCTTTCTGCTTTGGGTTCGTTGGCAGGAGGCACCCATTCGATTGGATTCCGATTCCGAATACAGTTTAGCGTTGCTAAGTTTTCATTCGTAAAATAAGCAAATATATTTTGCCTAAAACGTATAAGGAAAACCAAGAAATTTTCTATCTCAAACCGAACAATAATACACTGAAAAGCGAAATATTTTGTCTGAAACGATTGATTTCCGACCTGCAAATAGTATGGCTCACATTTTGTGGTTTTCGTCTACTCTTCTCAAGCCCTGTTGCATTACGCATTCGATCTACCTGTGGATATCATTAAAGTACGTTCCATACACATAGATAGCAATATTACGTTTGGAGCCTTCTACAACAAAACACCATCTCGTACGATATACGAATTTGCCGTTGATGTTGATCCTGGTTACGCAATTGACGAAACACCCCATGATCTTATTTATCTACCCATTTCTTATACGAATGAGATGAACAACATTACCTTGCGAGTGTTGGACCAACATTCTAGGATGACTGATTTTCGAAACGAAGAAATAATAATTTGTTTGGAATTGAAGCAAAAGTATGGTGTAAACTATCTATAAGAATAACTCATTATCACATACCCCGTCAGTCTTCATCAAGACCTTCAAACAGTGCCAACAACTGTCAACGGAGGATAAATTATTTTTGGAATCTCTTGGCTATCATGTTGTCCAATCAAGTGTTCAACATTTTCCGAAAACCACAAAACGATGAATCCATACAAAAGGTAGAATGGCAGACCTACTATCCGTATGTCAAATCTTTTCGCAACAATGATGTCATTGAAATCAACGTAAATCAATCCGATGCCTATGATGCTTTGTAAACAATGCTGGTGGTTTCATTGCTACCTATGATCAGAATGGTGAATAATTGGAAGCGGTTTGTGAAGTTGGAATTATTAGTACTTTTAGAGGCTTCCTCACCTACACCGATGAAAATATCAAGCACTTGACATATCCCAAGAGCTTCGGCATCATTCAAACTGCATCTTTAAGGTTCAACATGCTCAGACCCATAAAACATTTCTTGAATATTTTCAATGATTATCAGTGTGTTTCTTACGGTAAACACACCATCCGATTAGTACGAGCTGGAGTTGATAACAACTGTTCCAGCGCCAGATGAGACTTCTGGTACGCCAAAGACGGAAGTTAAGCTGAACATTGAAAATATCGAACTCAAAGTTAAACGAATCTAATCCAATGATCAAATTAAATTGCAACTTTTAAAAGCTATCCAAGCAGACACTCCTATTCTCATACCGTTCAGAAAATAGGAACTCTATATACTGCCTGCTCTCACAGAAGGTGCTCAAAAATGAAATATGGGCCGTCAAGACTTTCTCGTTTCTCGAAAGCCCTCGCTATGTGATTGTATGTTTCCAAAAAGATCATGATTACACTAAAGTTAACAATGATCCAATAATATTTGACCATTTGAATATAACCAATATAACATTGACTCTAAACGGTGAGAATTACTCCAAAGAAAATCTGAAGGATTTCCCCAAAATGCACAAGCCTATTGCATCATTGTGCAAGACACTGTCATTAAACACCTCCCACTCAGCGAAATTGTTGAAAAGTGGAACTAAATCAAAGTTTTTCATCAGTTGAAAGTTGCACATTATGAGACTAGTATTCGTTGATATTCAAGGATTTGTTGTTGAGCAACAATTCCACCCCAAGGAGATTGCCATTAAAATTGGTAATCAATGTAACAATTTTCTGCTTATGCCGCCGAAACCATTCTCCCCCATGAGCAAAGACGATAGAAAAAGCATTGCGTATATGGAAAGAAACATTCATGGTTCGAAGTATTCTTCGGGCTTATATTATCTACTAGACAGCATTCTCAAGGTCTATTCTGGTCTCCATCGCAACTCGCAAGGGTTTATTGTGGCTCACACCTATTCACACTCGACCAAATAAACCCAGCTTCTCAACCTAGCCGATTAGTTTGTATGGTGAGTGGTCAAATGGTAAAAGTGCGGATCTGCCGAACTCTAAAAACCTGATTGGGTCCCCAGCGGGGCAATCACAAAGTATATGTCATGCTGTTTCGTCATTTTCCAAAGAGAGACTGAGGCACACTGTCTTCCCACAGTCAGAGTCTCTGCATACGAGGATGATGATCAAATGACAATGACCTAAAAGAAGGCCTGTTAAACATCGTAATTCATCCTTACTGTAGTCCAACAACTATTTGGTATCAAGCTTGAAAAGGTAAATAAACACCTTGGAGTGAGCCAATTCTGTCAAAAGTCTTGCCATCCAGGTGTTCAATCTTTGTTTGGCAAAGCCTAAAGCGATGCCAATGACAGGTTCTGGTTCTATGAAGCTGCTTGCAAACCCTCCTTTGCAAGGAAGTCGACAGCCTCATCCAATATGGCCACAGCACAATCTGTTAAGCCTCCCTATCAAGGAGAGTCGTTTTTGACAATTCATACGTTGCTCAGTATGAACCACGAGCTTCCAACACCGCTTGACTGTCAGAGAATTGTCTATGAGGTTGGATTTTTTCAATCTCTTCGCACACCATTCGATAGCGTGAATTCCCACTTGAAATACAGTTGATATCTCTGCCCTGGGTTTGCGATTGAAAAACACCTACACCATTCCCCATCCAATAACTCTCATAATTACTTTTCACAACACTCCTCAAATTTCATTAATTTTAAAATATACTATCTTTTACACTAATGGCGATCATGTTTTTCTATTTAGAACAACACCCTGTATACCCAATTTTGTTCTCATAAGCACGCTCAAACGTCACCGCAATCACTGATCAGTCGCTTCCGACTTTGTCATAATTGTTTTTACCAATATAACTTCGAACAAAACTAAATATGTTTTACTGAACAGAAATCATAATTCAAATGTAAAAACAATTCGAAAAGCAATGACTGAAGCCATCACTATCAACAGTTCGCAATTACTTTCAATATCTAACGGCGGTGTCGAGGCTAACGATCAAGTCTATCATACCAACGACCTGTGTTCAATTCTCCAACAAAAACTTTCTTTATGACGTCATGAAACAAAAATGTGTTTAGCAAAAAGGTGGGCTGACGTAAGCACGCAACTGGATGGTCTGTCTCGTTGACTGGTTATCTGTTTGAATTATTTATGTCCATAGAAAATTCAAATCTCCCGCCATGATGTTCTGAGATGCAAAAACGTGCTCGCTGGTTAAATGGCGAGCTGCGTAACCGTTTTGAGGACGCTATGTGACAATTTGGTACACTCTGATTGGTTCACTGCTGGGTGACAGGACACCACGTGACAATTTGGTTGACTGGGAGGTCTGTCTGCCTTGCGAGCTGCCAGGCAACTTGGCAGCAGTCTGAGCTTGTGCAGTCTGATTGCTTGTGCGAAGTGACAAAACGGATCTCCATGTTGATGGTAATCTTTGCGCATCATCCCTCTTGTTCATATTATTAGGCCGTTTTTCAATTTCGATTGCCTCTCTGATTGTTCGTGAGTAAAAGTTTTCGTTGCTTGCTAGCATTTTTGTGTTGTCGAAATTGATGTTATGTCCTGTTTGAAGTACGTGTTGGAAGAGAGAAAACGTGGTGACTTTTCCCTTCACTGCTAGTTTGTGTTCATCTTTGCGAATGTTGATTCGTCTGTTGGTCTGGCCGATGTAAGTCCTGTCACAATCATGGCTTCACCGTTTGCCTCACCTTGCGTTATCAAAACAAAGAAGGATGGAAATTATAGATTGTGTATCGATTTTCGACAAATCAATATTGAAACTGAATTCGATCCTTTTTCATTTCCAATGATAAATGATTTAATTGAAAAATTTGGTGATTGTAAATATTTCACTAAAATAGATTCGAAAGACTCATTTTGGAATGTGAGCATTACAGAAAATAGCAGAAAGTTTACAGCATTTGTAACGGAAGAGGGGCACTATGAATTTCTCAAGTTACCATTCGGATGGAAGAATTCAAGTGCAAAATTTCAGAAAGTCATTCAGGATGTTCTTGGTGATTTATTGGACGGAAATGTAGTAGCATATA
>NW_019295386.1:0-17927 GCF_000500325.1 Leptinotarsa decemlineata
GTGTTCAGACACCTTTAAAAACATGCTTAGTTATTGCTCTTTCGTTTGAGGTATCATTTACCTAGCTAAGTCTTAAACTTTTTTAATTAGGGTACATGAACCAGTTAAAGGTCGTAAATATGGATATTTGAAAAATTTAAAAAAAAAGTAATTTAAATGAAATTCAGCTCAAAAACCTTTAAAAGAAAATCCTAAAGCAATATGCGATATTATTTATAGACTTACATGGAATAATAAGAAACTTAGCCCAACTTGAAAGAAGAGAAAACTGAACAAAGGCCGGTGCCGGTGGCATTTTACAACAAAGAATTTGACCTGAAGCTAGTCATTAATTGGAATGCATTCTGTTGTTATGATTTAGACCTTATGCTAGGGCCATAAACTTGCTTTTGAGTTTATCAATTTTTAGGTACCTGAGTTGAGTAATCATCTTGGCCCCCTCGCCGGGTCGGTTTGATTGGCCAAACAAGTTCTCTAGTCACTGCTTTGCCCTTTCGAGTTGCGAGTAGACGTTGGTTTCGTGTTCCCCATTTTTGTAATTCACCGTGTTCACTTGTAGTCTTTCGCTCCTGCAGGTGTTGTTTATTTTGGACTATCGAACTTTTTGTTGTGTGTGCTGCCATAGCTGAGTTTACGAGTCATGAACAAGCCGATATCATGTTCATGTATGGCAGAGCTGATGGTAACGCATCTCTGGCACGACGTTTGTACCAAGAACATTACCCGAATCGCAGGTAAATTAATTTCTAATTGTAGCGGTAGTTAAATTTTGCCATTTTCACCTTCAAAAGACGTTAAAAATGAGTTATTTTATTGCAGGGTGCCTAACGTCCGTGTGTTTTCCAACACATATCGTAGGCTGTCTGAATCTGGTATTCATCATGCTGAACCTACAGTAAATCCAGGAAGACGTAATGTCAATGTTGAGGAGCAAATTCTCGCAGCCTTCGAAGCGGATCCTACCACCAGCATCAGAGTTGTAGCGAGAGATTCAAACCTTTCGATATGGAAAGTGTGGAGTACGATGCACAACGCCGTTTCACGGCACGTGTGTGCAAGGCTTAGAGGAAACGGATCCGGCGAGACGGATACGGTTCTGCCGTTTTTTGCTAAACGCAGATATTGACGACGCGTGGTTCTTAAAGTCCATCCTGTGGACTGACAAATCGAAGACAATTTTCAATAAATGTGTGGGCTGGGGTCATCGGACGCACATTGGTTGGCCCACACATTTTGCCTGACAATTTGAATTGACAAAATTACCTCGAATTCATGATGAACGACTTGCCAATGTTACTCTATGATGCCGAAGTGCCAATATTGGACACGGACAGGCCGATCACATTTCAGCAAGATGGATGCCCAGCACATTGGGCTGTAAGCGTCCGCGAACACCTGAACCGCTGTTTTTCCTGGCAACTGGATCGGGAGAGACGGACCCATCCCCTGGCCTGCCAGATCGCCCGACCTGACTCCGTTGGATTTTTTTGTGTAGGGTCGCGTGAAAGAACTCGTATACACAACAGAAATCACCACGAAAGAAGAATTACTTCAGCGAATAGAGGCAGCGTTTGAAATTATGAAACAGGAAATGCAAATGAAAATAACCACAACTGAAGTACGAAATCGTTGTAGAAAGTGTATACGCAATGGTGGAGGACATTTTGAACACCAACAATAAATTTTTACTGATATGAGCTTTATAAAGCATCAAAAGTTGCTAGGGTTTGTACAGTTTTCTGGTTCGGAACAGTGTTCTAAGCTTTTGAGAAGCAACCTTTGCAATTTCAGCGACATGATTGTGCCCAGACATATTAGTGTCCATTTTAACCCCCAACAAACTTATCGAAGCAGAAAGCGGAATTCTCTGACCTGACATTATTATATCCGGTTCGGAGACATTTACCTTTTTAGAGAAAACCGAAGCCTGAGTTTTTGTGGCATTGAATTGAACCTTGTTACTTTCACCCCAATTCGAAATTACTTCTAGATCCTCATTAAAAAACAATTCATCCAAACATAACATTGTCCTAGGAATACGAACAAAATTAATTGCGATGGCAGCAAGCTGTGTGAGTACACCGAAGGTGACAACGTCCTACAGTAATACCAGATTCGCGCCCCGAAGACTCATACCTCAAAAAAAACAGAGGCGGTACTGAGTACTGAATAAGTAGCTGAAACATAACTGTTGTTACTGTTGTGGTAAGCACGAAGAAGACTTTTGTGATGTGGAAACACGGCGGGAAACTATAACTGATGAAAAGTTATATTTTGCTGTTTGAAAAATGTTTACCATAAATTCAGATGCAAAAAAATACAAGAATGCTAAGTTAAGGGATTTAATCTCTTTCATCATCCACTTTCCACAAAGAATACTCTTTGCAACCAGCCAGTGTATCTAATGATGTTGAAATTCCAACAGCAAATGAAAATGAAATTGTATGTGCTGTATGATACGAATAGAATTTTACTTCGAATGCTTCCAGTAAAATTGTCCGGACCAAAAGGAGTAACTAACACCCTAGTGATATGTGACGAGGCCTCGACAGTAAGTCTAATTGAGGAAACTTCAATGAGTAAATTTGGTTCCAATAGTGAGCAGGAAGCACTTTGTCTGCAATGGATAAACGAATGGTTTCGCAGTTTGACAACTCAGTACGAGTCAGCTTCGGTATTTCTACGTCTGCAGCCAACTTGCTGCTAATCTCCGCCGAAATGTCATCGCGGCATCCGCTGTACACTAACCACAAACTTGCAGTCGTACCCAATCGCGAACACCGTCGTGTACTTTTTCTCATATTGGTCTCACAGCGTTCAATTTCTGATTTCAAAATTCTAATTAATTCATCAAAAGAACTAATGGGCATTCTGAAGTAATCAAAAAAATTTTTTTCGTCTTGCCGGAGTTTATCGAATAAAATTAAAAAATTTCCTTCCTGTAGTCGCGCAGCCAGAAGTGGATGTACCCAAGGCGATAATACTTTTCTACGTCTTCTTGTTCTCCTCAAAATAAGAAGTAGTAGTGCTTCTTCGAAATCCATTTTGAAAGTGGCACTAAACTCTGACACCACAAAATATAGATGTCAGTTGCCTATACTGCAAGTGTGGTTTATATGACCGCAAGTCGACCACAAAAATGTGGTTGGGTCAACCGCGAAGTGCAGTCAACGTGGCCACAATGTTTGGTTGCCTCAACTGCAAATATGTGGCCCGTGTACGGCCGGGCTTATAGGACACAACTTATATTTTATGTTATTTTGAAAAGGTAGACACTGTTTAACTTTTAACACACTCCCTCAACAGAAAATATATGAACGAATAAACATTCAACATAGAAAACATTACAAATAAGCAATTAACACTCCCTTTAAATAAGGAATGATTAGACATACAATACTGATAGTATATATAGGTAGTAGCATTAACCATGCAACGTTTCGACAAAATCACATTTGTCATCATCTGGCGATTATTGTTAAGTGTTCCGAAGTCATCTGACCCTACTCGGATGACTTCTTACTGTGCAGGTACAATGTTGTCGTTCCATAAATACCGTTCTTGATTACCTAAGTTTGGTACCTGAATGTTTTGGTACTTCAGTTCTTCTTCTTCTCGATATGACCTCATCTCCCCGTAAAGGTTTTGAAATGTTAATCGAAGGTTTTCACGGACAGGAATATGTTGAAATTATTCTTCGGGTTTATTCCGTGTGGTGTATTGTCATCCCCGATGGGAATGAATTTCGCAACGTTTCGACAAAATGACATTTGTCATCATCTGGCGATTATTGTTAAGTGTGGCTTCCGAACACTTAACAATAGTATTTAACAATAGTACTTTTTGATCACTCCCATATTGATTCCAATTCAAGAGCCACCGGTAGACAGCTGTTTCAAGCCAGGAGAAAGCTCATGTAAAACCTGATGTTCAACTGACTTCAAAATATCTTTAAAAAAATCGGAATTCCGAAAAACTAAACCAAACACTCATAGAAATGGATAACCTCAGTGGAGACCATCAGCTCAAAACTTTAGAAAATAATTTTTTTATACCCTTGATTGTCCCAGATCATATCTGAAAGTCTCTAAAATTCGATTGGACAATGGTGGAGAATACCGCTCCAACAACAACAATAACATAAGATATTCATCTGGATTATATTATACCTCACATTCCAGAACTAAATGGAACGCCAGAAAGGATGAACTATATTCCATCGATACCACTCCTATTGAAATGTGGACTCATCAAAAGCCAGATCTCTCTCATCTTCAAGTCTATGGCTCACAATTATATGCCAAGAAGCTTGGACACCTTAAGAAAATCGAATGTCGAGGAAAAAGAGGTATTCTGGTAGGATACACAACTAATGGATATAGGATTTGGGATGAAGCTGAAAGGAAGATTTATACATCTCATGATATCGTTGTAAATTGTATAAAAGAAGTGGAAAATCCTGCACCATCAGCTATCAAGATTGAAAATTTTTTGAATTCATCCAAAGATGATGAACTAGCCCAAGCTGATGAAGAACCAGAAGATCAAGAAAATCATCAGGAAGACCTCAAAGACAAGTCAGATTACCAAAGAAATATGAAGATTATGTTATGTTAGCAGAAGAATCTATTACCTACAAAGACTGTATGAAGAGTCATGATAAAGAAAAATGGAAGACTGCTATTGAAGAAGAACAAGACTGCCTGCAGAAAAATCAGACTTGGGAACTAGTGGATTCTAACTCTGCTACGGATAAAGAAATTTTGACCAGTCGCTGGGTTTTTAGAATCAAGTCAGATGGTCGCTACAGAGATGGCAACAGATTGATGGCAAGAAGATGTCATCAGAAGAAGAATCTCGACTATCAAGAAATCTACAGCTCTGTTGTACAAGAAAATTCTCTTCGAATGCTCCTGGCTATTGCAGCCTCTATAAATTTACAAATGTGCACCTTTGATGTAAAATCATCTTTCCTCTACGGGGATCTGCAACAAGAAATTCATATGCATCTGTCTGAAGGATACAATGTTCATGGAAAAATGTGCAAGTTAAGAAAATCTGTCAATGGAATCAAACAAGCACCACAACAATGGTTTAGATGGCTAACTGAACTCCTCAAACAAGAAGGGCTGAAACAACTATTGACTGATCAGTGTGTCTTCAAATCTACTTCAGGAAAGAATCTATTTGTTGCCATTCATGTAGATGACGGTCTCGTGATAGCTGAAGATCCACACGAAATGAAACAATTGTTTTCAAAGATGCAGAAGTTGTTTGAAACTACAGTCAACCTTGAACCAAAGAATTACTTGGGTATCCAAATAAGCCAAAGAGAAGATAGAATATTCATCAATCAAGAACAATATTATCAAGAAGTTATTGCAAAGTATAATTTGGATGGATACACAAAGGAGAAAAACACTCCAATAGCACATCAAGACTACACCCATGAGGAAACGAAGAATAATGAATTGAGCTTTCCATCTCAATCTGCAGTCGGAAGTAATTATAATAATAACCAAGATGGTTGTTCTGATTATTGGAGTCCTTGGTGGAATGATGCCCTCTCTACTCTCGAATCTTAAAATCATACCGACTAGCCGCACTAAGACAGTAATCTTAGCTGCACAGATGCAGAAGGCTGTCATTCTTGGCTCACCGCGCTTGCTCAGGGCTGCAGATTGAGATGGAAAGCCCAATTCATTATTCTTCGTTTCCTCATGGTGTAGTCTATTGGAGTGTTTTTCTCCTTTGTGTATCCATCCAAATTATACTTTGCAATAACTTCTGATAATATTGTTCTTGATTGATGAATATTCTATCTTCTCTTTGGCTTATTTGGATACCCAAGTAATTCTTTGGTTTAAGGTTGACTGTAGTTTCAAACAACTTCTGCATCTTGGAAAACAATTGTTTCATTTCGTTTGGATCTTCAGCTTTATCACGAGACCAACATCCACATGAATGGCAACAAATAGTTTCTTTCCTGAAGTAGATTTGAAGACACACTTATCAGTCAATAGCTGTTTCAGCCCTTCTTGTTTGAGGAATTCAGTCTGAACCATTGCTGTGGTGCTTGTTTGAGTCCATTGACAGATTTTCTTAACTTGCAGATTTTTCCATGAACATTGTATCCTTCAGGCAGATGCATATGAATTTCTTGTTGCAGATCCCCGTAGAGGAAAGATGATTTTACATCAAAGGTGCACATTTGTAAATTTTCAGAGGCTGCAATGGCCAAGAGCATTCGAAGAGAATTTTCTTGTACAACAGAGCTGTAGATTTCTTGATAGTCGAGATTCTTCTTCCGATGACATCTTCTTGCCATCAATCTGGCTCTGTAGCGACCATCTGACTTGATTCTAAAAACCCAGCGACTGGTCAAAATTTCTTTACCCGTAGCACAGTTAGAATCCAGTAGTTCCCAAGTCTGATTTTTCTGCAGGCAGTCTTGTTCTTCTTTAATAGCAGTCTTCCATTTTTCTTCATCATGACTCTTCATACAGTCTTTGTAGGTAATAGATTCTTCTGCTAACATAACATAATCTTCATATTTCTTTGGAAATCTGACTTATCTTTAAGGTCTTTGAGGTCTTCTTGATGATTTTCTTGATCTTCTGGGTGATCTTTTGGTTCTTCATCAGCTTGGGCTAGTTCATCATCTTTGGATAAATTCATAAAATTTTCAATCTTGATAGCTGATGGTGCAGAATTTTCCACTTCTTTTATACAAATTACAACGATATCATGAGATGTATAAATCTTCCTTTCAGCTTCATCGCAGATCCTATATCCATTAGATGTGTATCCTACCAGAATACCTCGTTTTCCTCGACATTCGGTTTTCTTCAGATGTCCAAGCTTCTTGGCATATAATTGTGAGCCATAGACTTGAAGATGAGAGAAATCTCGCTTTTGATGAGTTCACATTTCAATAGGAGTGGTATCGATGGTTGAATATGGTGATTTGTTGTGAAGGTAGGCCGCTGTTTCTATGGCTGTACCCACAGATAATCTGGCAGATGAGCATGATGAAGCAGTGCTCTCATTTTATTGCATAGAATATAGTTCATCCTTTCTGCCGTTCCATTTAGTTCTGGAGTGTGAGGTATAATATAATCCAGATGAATATCTTTTGTTATTGTTGTTGGAGCGGTATTCTCCACCATTGTCCAATCGAATTTAAGAGACTTTCAGATTGTGGTGGTTTTCAGATGCAGCAATGTGTTCCTCAAGTAGATCTTCCACTTCATTTTTCGTTTCCATTAGAAAGACTTGCACACCATGGGTAAAGTCATCAATAATGGTTATAAAATAATTCTTGTTGTCATATGTGGGTGGAGTGATTTTCCCAGTGATATGAAATGTCCTTTCTGCCCTTTTACGTTTTGTGTTGAGGAGTTTTCTAATAAGATTGGCACAGGCACATGTCTCACATACAGTTTCAAGTTTGCCATTGTTTAGTGAGCATGGCACTTCCTCACACAGACTTGTAATTTTCTTCATTGACTCAAAATTAATATGACCCAATTTTTGATGCCATTTTATTTGTTCTTCTTGGACAGTGAGTAAGGATTTAACACCGAGGTCAACCACAAATAGACCATTTGAGGTTTCATGCCTCGCATAACTTCTTTCTTGAATATCACCTCAACATTGTTTTCAGTGATTGCATTCACTAACAGTAAATTCTTGGAAAGTTGAGGCACATAGGACACAGACGCGATGTGTCTGGGCATATATTATTGAACTTTATAAATACTTCCTTGTACACGGGACTGTTTCCAAACCAGTACAAAGTTAGTACAGTGACTCCAATTCCGAAAATAAATAATACAAGTGATGCAAGTAATTTTTGCCCAATAAACAGTCTTCCAACGCTTGAAAAAGTACTGGAATTGGCAGTATATGAACAACTAGTTACGCGAAACAGCGTCACAACTAACAGTCACAGAGTGGAAAAAAAGTATTCTAGATTTCAAGCGTGGCTTTGAAACAATTGATAGGAAATCTTTAATCAATAAACTGAAGCAATATTGTGTAAATGGAAAAGCTTTAGACTGGTTAGATAGTTATCTTGAGCAAAGAAGTCAAAGGACTAAAATTTGTGATGTAATGTCAGATCAAATTATAAATGGCATAGGTGTACCACAAGGTAGTGTTTTGGGACCACTGCTATTCATTATTTATGTAAATTATATCAACTATGTACCTGGTTCACACCATATTAATTTATTTGCTGATGATATCCTTGTATAAAAGAAAAACTGTGATTTAAAAGAATCTGTACAAAATATCAATATATCCTTAAAGAACATTGAATTATATCTACAAGTGAAAAAACTCAAATTGAATATCAATAAATTTAAGGCAATGATTGTTACAACAAATTCGAATCAAAGAAAGATTGATACTAACGACGTTAATATTAGCATATTCAATAATTAACTCACAATTGTAAATGAAATTGAGTACCTAGGATTCATTATATTAAATATAATGAATCCATTAAATTAAATTTGAATAAGCATGCCGAATATACCATTAGAAAGATATGTAAGAAAATGTATAAGGTCTAGATAGTTTCAATAAGTTACCTGATGAAATAAAACATGTAAATTTCTTAAAAGTATTCAAAAAGTTATTATTAGAATATATCAAATTGTAATACATGACGCTCTGTAAAATTATATACGTATATAAATTATTCATATATGCATAACTATATATTGTATATTAGGATTCCTAAAATAAAGTCTACTACTACTACTTCTTGCAGTGTTACTGCATCTGCTTCAATAGTTCCCAACAATGTCACACTCAGATCTTGACCTTTCTTGGCACTTGAGATTTTCACTTGTGACTCTTGTGCATTTATCAGCAAATGATGTTCATTCGTAAGATGAGTGTTACACCCACTATCCACAACAAAGAGAATGTTGCTTGACTTTGCATTATATAGGGCTTCATTCATTGGTGTTCCTTGATCAACAGTTTCAGCGAAAAAAGCAGCTTTCTCATTTTTCTTTTGATGTTCATTTTTTAAAAACAGTCTTCTGATGCATGATTGTTTCTTCCACAACAGATGCATTTGACATTTGAAATTGCTGAGCTGGTACTTAGTTGTCCACTTTCATTTTTCTTTTTGAAGCATTCATCTTCATTACGATTATTGCGAAGACAATTTTTGCAATATTTCTTGTGTGGGCACTGTGGTCTTTTATGGCCATCTTCACCACATTTATGACATACTATTTTATCCCCATTTTTATTTTTACATTTGTTCTTCGCTTTACCTTCAGCATTAAAAGCTGCTGCTGTTGAGTCAAGTTTGGTTGTCTTCCAATATTCCTCTTCTGAGCAGAGACGTGCCACCAGATTGTCAACACTTTTATTTGCTTGTGGTGTTGATTCCCAGGCACTTATAAAGGAATGATAATGTTCAGGTAGTGAGGCAACAATCTTTGTAACCAGCATTTCTTCAGTTACTTGTTCTTTGAATTATGAAAGCTTGAAGACGATGTACTTGAGATGACTGATGTTATGCATGGTAGTCTTCGCTTTGTCGAACTTGTATGAATGGAATTCTAGCAAGAGAGCTTTTGCTTTTGATGGGTAGTGTCTCTTCTATAAATGCTTACCATTTCTATAAATGCTTACCATTTCTATAAATGCTTACCATTTCTTTTGATGTACTGCATGCCATAATGTGAGACAAAATGGACTTGTCCACAGTTCGCACAATGATGTATTGGGCGTCATTATCCTTGGTAATCCAGGCATTTCTGGCCTTGACTTGATCTGGCTTTGTTTCATCAGCATCAAACTCAGTTTCAGTTCCAGATACAATGCCCACTGTTGCTTTGCCTTGAACAAAATAGTAATAGAGAAATTCCATATTTCAAAGGTGTCTTGTCCATTCAATATTTGGATATTGCTCAATTTATGCTCTTTGGTCGTCATTTATGGGTTAGTTCGCTTGTACTCAGATGACCGTCAACACTTTAAAAGAATCATCAGTACACTTCCACTAGGTTTACACTCACAACACTAGAGGCAGCTGGGCCCATAACCTGTTTGAATATTGATTGATTCTGGCTTGAGCAAATAGATTTCTTGAGATTATTTTGGATGATGTAAAGCATGACTCCTTTCCTTTTACTTATAGGAATAACAGTTTTATTGACATTGGCTTTTTATTATTAACAAAAGATAAAAAAAATGACAGTGGTGTATGACAAGCATATGACATCTCAGTATGACAATTATAGGACACAACTTATATTTTATGTTGTTTTGAAAAAGTAGACACTGTTTACCTTTAAACAGTTTCCAGACAAGTGAGAAATCGTTCCGATATTTTAACCATTGTCAAGAGATGTAAACTGGGATGGTCTCTGCATGGTCCCAGCTCAGGAAGTTGTCAAGATGTTCACACTCTGCACATTTGCAATACTCAACCATAATATGATCATCTTCATGATCTCATTCTACAAAACATTTGGCGTCATAGTTCGCACATCTAAGGAAAATGAAGATGACAGAAGGGTGTTAGAGATAATGAAAACAATAATATGAGTTGGAACAACATACGGAACTGGTCTTTGGAAATTTGATGAGATTGAATTACCAGACAGAAAATTCCACGCACTTCAAAGTTGAACTGTGTAGAAAGAATATTACTGAAAAATTCAAAATTAGCTGATGAATATTCGCGGAAAATCATGAGCTGTATCTAGAAGAGATACGCGAGAGAGTTGAGCCCAGAAGAAGCCAAACTGATAAGTCCAAAAAATTACTACCTTCCTCATTTCAGGGTCGAAAATTCAAATAAACCGTTTGTTTGATGCGGCAGCAGAAGTCGATGGATTGAGCCTGAATGATAATCTGTTATTAAGATCAGACTCATTGCAACCCCCAGTCCCAATACTCTGGAAATTCAGACAACGAAGATATATTTTTTTGAAGATATAGTAGACACTTTTCATCAAGTGAAAATTCGAGAGGCAGCATTATAACATATTCCTTCTCATTTAGAATGTAAGAAATAGCACAACATTCGAAATGCTGCTCCTTCATTTATATTTACATTTATATTATTTCGTGCCCATATAGCTAATCCACCACATTTTTTTGTAGGTTTGCAGTAAAACCTCTCAAAGACTATATTGTCTAAAAATGCCTCCTTAACACCTATCTCTCAGTTATACTCAGAAACTCCAAACTACTATAATAATCTAGTTCTGTGTACAGAGTGTTCATTTTATCAAAATTCACAGTATTTATATTCAGTAGTAGTAAATTGGGATTCATCAATGGTCTACAGCTGTTTTCTGTCGCGATTTTAAAAAATTACTTTCAAAAGCACTACTTGGCCATAATTCCGTACTCATGGCGGGCTTGAAATTTTTTTCGTATATACCAACTTTAAAAGATGAGTATATAGTTGGTTGTTTTGATTTTAGTGACTCACAAGTGACCTCGGGAAAAGTTGTTTTCAGTTGAGTTGACATATCTTGAGGTGTGGTTGCTGGATCCACTCTACATACATGCAAGTAAACAAACTTCGAGACACCTTTGATTTTTTCACTGTTTTCTCTAACAACAAGGTTTCTTCAAATTTTTTTGACGAGATGGCCTGCCATTCCCCCTCCTCCCTCGAATCATCTGTGCTAGCTCCTGAATGACTGGCTGTGTCATTTATATTAATAAAATGGCTAAGACTTGACTGCGTTTCCGCTCGTAGAATAACGGCTCCCACCTCCTTTCTACTTATATGAGAACTTCCTTGGCTAGGTTTCCTCGAATTTTGTGTGGTATCGGACACAATATCTTTCTTGGTACCAGTAAAAGATTTTTCTTCATTTTCCTTCGATTGGTAATTAGGAACTTGGGATTTTGAAGAGGAGCTTGCAACTGCGCTAACTTCATTATTATTGTGGCTATATGAGATTTTACTATCTAATAAGTTAATAAGTCGTTGCTGATTATGCACTGTTCTCTCTAACTCACGTATGAGCCTTTTTGATGCATCTAGTTCAATTATTACCACTTTCAGTTCACACTTCAGTGCCATAACCTTAATGTTGTCACTGTCATCATTTGTGGATATATCACTTACAGCTGCCAATAATTCAAAGTTATTCTTGTTGGTTATGAAACAAGAGACACCGTCACTCAAATTATTGTCACTTGGATACGAAATGACTGCAGAAAATACAAACAGTTTGTCTCTCATCAAATTGGAGATATACAGGAATTGACAAAAATTAAAGATTGGAGATGGATAAATACTTCAATGTAGCAGGTAAAGCTACCAGGAAAATAATAAAAAATATCCTGAACTTATTTTCAGCTAGATGGTTCCACGGACCAGATTTTCTGAAGGAATCTGAAAATTATTGGCCGATAGAAAGTAATGTTGAAGAAAAATGTCAAGGTTTATCTGAAAACAAAGATGAAACCATGGCAAAAACTGAAAAATTGTAAATTTTCGACCAATACAATTCTCGACCGATGACTCATGTGTCCGTAGATCCAAGTGACTTCGAACCCCCGAATCACTTCCTTCATTATGAACCCAAACGAAGCAGCATGCATATCTAATCCAAAGGATAAAAATACTCGAAAAGAATGTAGAAAATCTCTAATGCTTACTGACGTTTTCTAGAAGAGATGGGTGGAGCAACAGTTACCTAGTCTAACAAAACGCGCAAAATGGACAAATGATAGCCGACATGCGAAAATAAGTGAACTAGTCGTCATCTTGGAAGAAAATATTCCAAGAAGAAATTGGAAGATTGACAAAATTGAGGCTATTCATCCAGGACCAGACGGACGGGTACGAGACGTTGATGTACTATCAATATAACAAAACACTTTAACTACAACTTCAACTATTATTCGAAAGTTTATCGCCTTAATAGATCGCATTGCGCCGCTCTGTCCACGAAATTTGACTTTCTCGATAGGAGAATGGATCTCGTTTATATTTGGCAATCGAAGGCGGTAGAAAATTCATCGGAATCCCATGGCAGCCGGTAGCATTATTCTCGCCACATCTAGAACGGCTACCAGTGGCGGCACGCGTTATTTTCTTTAGGGGATGATTTACAACAATAACATCAAATTTAGTAATATCTTTCAACTTAACTAAAAAATACCCCCACTTCCCAATCATATTGGGAAGTGGGGGTATTTTCTGTGAAGAAATTTCACAGACTTTCGTATTGGCAGGATACAAAGCTGCTCGATTGTCCAACTTGAAAACATATGGTTTCTTTTTTACACACTCAATTGATGATGCAAATAGATCGTATACCTGAATCTTGATCTCGGAATTCCATCGCCTGGGCGGTCAAACTATCAGCAAAAATGTTATATATCACAATCACATCATTCTACTGATCAATGAAATGAATGGAACTTTTAAATGCTTCAACATCATAATACTCTTGTTGAGTATAGCGTTCAAACACCTCCATAATAACTTTCACAATTTTATAGATCACCAACACTTTTTCGAATAGTTTCAATAATTTCTGCTTCAATTCCTTGAAAAATGTGAGGTAATCCATGTGGTGGTTTTGATTATCCACCCTGTAGCTTGACTATCCACCTACACTTGAAAGCTGTACCTACAATTTTAAAGCCTTCTCCTTAATGTTCACATTCATTTATTCTATGCTACAAGGTTCTCCGATGTACAGCTCCTGATCGCTTGCAATAGTCCAATTTCAGCAATGGCATATCTGCATCGCTGGAGTTGTTGGAGGTTTAACCCCCGCCTCTTTGAGGTTCATAGTTCTCGTTCATTCGCGGTTGACGATCCTCCATAATATACTAACGTACAGGAACCCTATTGATGACAACGCAGGTTGTCACTACGTGTGAAACTTTTTTGATATTCGTTACACATACATATTTTGTATGAAATTATATAAACCACGAAATAATGAGGAGAATGCGAACTCACTTAAACATTCAAACTAAACTCTTTATAATAGCATACCCCCCACTCCAACTCGATGTCAATGAAGATCACAATTACTGAAAAAGATCGTCTTTTCTTCATACGTCGCGATACAGTTGAAATACACCATCGATGACATAGGTCACATTATTTTCAAATATTATATATTTGGAATTATTATTGATTATAATGTTGTAACTAATAAATAATAAAAATTATTCATTATTGATAATATTTCATCAATTCAACAACGTTATACAAGGTAGTATTCACTGATATTCACGGAGATTAATGCGCTGCGCTGATCGCTGCAGGTTCTCCGTCCTTAATCTAAAAAACGGTCGAGCGTATGAAAAAATGTAAAACGTAATTTGTCGCAAACTTGATGCTCTTCAATTTTCATTATCAATAATGACATCATTGGAGCTATAGAAATGAAGATAATCGCGAAAACTGATGTTTGTGACCTTTGACCTTGAATAACTTCCGGCCAGACATGAGATGTTATGAGAATTGTGAGACAACTTTCACAATGAATGAAGGTATATACGAGTATACTGCTTATTTTCTCTCATTCCGTGATTGACCTTTTTTTTGCTTATGTGGCGGGACTATATAAAGACAGTCTTACCTGGTTATCTCTGGTACCATGAGCATCACACCGTCAGCGCGATGGAAATCCTTCTAGACCTATCTCCTCTGCACATCTTTCTGAAGAGAGCAGCTAGGTGGAAAACATATAGAATCGTCATAATACCAATTGCACAAAACGGGCGTATGTGGAGTGTAGCAGACTATTGGTTATCAATGAAAACCACTGCCTTCGGCCCTGAAGACTCTCAACAGTCTAACTGTCTTATACATTTCTAATCCTGACTAGAGAGGATCGAATACTAAGAGTCCACATGTATCAAAAACACCCTTAAGGTTCTGGTTGTGTATAGAGCTGAAGAATTAGGACAATAATAATATCAACATGCCTAAGAACCTAAGCATTCAAGCGGAAAATATGCCGTTTATTTTGTATGCAGAAATTCGCAGAGGCCAACATTATAAATAAATATATTAAGATATTCTCAGGCAGCCAAGCGGCTTTGGAAGCACTTGGCTCTCACCGAACAACTTCTAAATCGGTCCTCAATAGAAATACTCAATAAATTGTATCTGATGTGGATTGCTGGCCACAATGGTCTGGAAGGTAATACAGCTGATGCGGCGATGACAAACCTGTTGTTTGTTGTCCGCTTCAGTCAAGTTCGAGGAATGATACTCTGAAGGAATTCGATTTTCAATTATCGGAAATCATCAACTTCATGTTGATGCATTAACTTGCACTGAAGAGTGGCCAAACAGCCCGAAACCGGTCTGCAAGTGTGTTCCAATAATTGAAAATCTATTGCGGCAGTTGTAGCGCCAAAAGCATATTCAGGAATAACTTCAGTGAAGAATCCTGCACTGACACCTGTAGGATATAATACGTGGTATTAGCCAGGGGAGTAAGTGTCAGTCCATTAACCTACAGTGTAGGGAGTTGAGACTGGCCTGAATGAATTGTTATTTTAGATGATTTGACTTATAGCCAGTCTTCAAGTATGCCCATTGACTATATGTGAAAAGTTTTCTTTCCTTATACGAGGAATTGGGCAAATTACAGATATGCGGTTGGTTACCTCGTTCACAGACAGATGGGGCGATGACAAATCTGTTGTTTGTTGTGTGCTTCATCCAAGTTCGAGGAGTGATACTCTGAAGGAATTAGATTTT
The DNA here is from genome assembly GCF_000500325.1 of Leptinotarsa decemlineata. Taxonomy (NCBI): domain Eukaryota; kingdom Metazoa; phylum Arthropoda; class Insecta; order Coleoptera; family Chrysomelidae; genus Leptinotarsa; species Leptinotarsa decemlineata. Next base: position 15,737 of record NW_019295386.1, read on the forward strand.
CAATTATCGGAAATCGTCGACTTTATGTTGATGATAGACACTACCTTGCACTGACGAGTGGCCAAACAGCCCGAAAACGGTCTGCAAGTATGTTGCAATAATTGAAAATGTATTGTGGCAGTTGTATCGCCAACAGCATATGCAGGAATAACTTCAGTGAAGAATCCTATACTGACATCTGTCGACTATAATCCAAATTCCTTCGTGATTTTAGCCAAGAGATTAGTTATTTTCTGATAGGTGTCAGTCCATTAAACCTACAGTGTAGGGGGTTGAGACTGGCCTGAACGAATTGTTCTTTCAGATGATTCGACTTTTCTGAAGTACATCAACAGCGTAAGACGTTCCATTACCTTCATAATGGAGAAGGAAGACCCTGGTAGATCGTGCTTTCGAGCCCTGTAATACGAAGGAAGGTATCGAGATGGAAATAAAGCAAATTCAAATCCAAGATAGAGTGGATGTAAACATTGACATGCCCTACGCACGTGATATTGAAAATCCCAAGAATTGGCCAGGGTCGAATTCAGAACCAACATCTTGTTGATCGTAAATGCTATATCATACTTAGGAAAACTGTTTTATAATAACGAGTGAAATGCACAAGTTTTGCAGTTTAACAGGAAAAATGCAGATAATATGTGTAATATAAAAAGATTCTCATTGGATTTTTCACAGCGCACTCAAGCATTATATGAAAAGAGACGTAATTATTTCTTTATTGATAATTTTTATTTAATGTAAAATCAAAAAGAATATTAATCAAAATTATTCAACTGGATGAATTTGTCTCCTCATCAGTAGTGTCATCCTCACCAATCTGAATTATCAGTGGCTCGATTTGTGCCTCTATTATGTTATCAAGCTTCCACATCTTTGTCTCGACTTCCGATATCTAATGCCGAACACACTTCTCCCATTTCTCCGCTGTGACTCTTTTCAAAGCCTCATCAAAAAGTACTTTGAGACCTGCAAATTTGGACGTAGTGTTATGCTGAGCTACAAAATTCTTCACATCCGCCCATATTAACTCGATGGGATTGAGCTCGCAGTGGTATGGAGGCAGGCGAAGGACAATTTTGTTTTGGCCTGCTGCCATCTCATCGACTATATATTTTTGGTATTGGTATTTGGTATTGGTATTCAAGCTTGCGCTCCTTGACAATTTTTAGTAACTGTACTCTTAGCATTGAGCCTTCAAAGCTAATATTCTTTGATCGCAGCCAATTTTGGATTTCAACCTTCTTTGAAGACGTTGTCGGAATCTTCTCTAACCGTCGCGAATGATAAGGTGCATTGTCCATTACAATCACAGCATTTTCCTCCAGATGGGGTAGAACTTTGGAAAACCACTGTTCGAAAGATTCACCGTTCATTTCTTCGTGATAATCTCCAGTTTTCTTCGACTCGAAACACCACAACCCTTCAACAACAAACCCATTTTCATTGCCGATGTGACAAATATTAAGCCGTTTTCCTTTACTTGAAATTATGAAGAGGTATATAAGTAAATAAAACAAATACGAGGTTTACTTTTGATATATTGAGATTGAGGCAGGCCTTAATATAAATATAAGTTTACCTGATGGATTTGTTAATCCGATGGATAGTCCGTCTAGAAAGGCCCTCCTAGATGAAGTCACAGTTTCATCGACCCATACTTTAGGGGTAGTATGACCAGCATTAACCCAGGTTTCATCCATATAATAAATTGTTCTCTGTTGTTCCCTATAATATTTAATTTTGGTCAAATACTCTCTCCTCCATAACACAATTTCCTCTCTATCCAATAATAAACTATTGCGCCCTCTTTTTTTTCATACAAAATTCAAATGTTTCAATAAGACTTTATGGAATGTTGACCGCTTAAAACTTGGCAATGAAACATCTTCACTTATTTCTGTGAGTACTTTGTCTATATAGTGGGTATTTCATTTCTGAAAAAGTACTCCTGCACTTTCCTCCTAATTGCATGTTTATCAGCATCATCTATTGATTTTATAATGGTTTGACGATTCTGATTTGTATTCAGTTTGGAAAATGTATGATTTTGTTTATATTCCCGTAAAACATTGTAAATCGAAGCGCAACACACTCCAATTTTATCGGAAACTTTCGATACGACTTCGTCGACAGTCAATGTCTCAATTTCTTCCATCTCTTTCTTGAACACATTTAAAATCACTTCTTT
>NW_019295387.1:0-17938 GCF_000500325.1 Leptinotarsa decemlineata
AACCAGGAGCCACGTGACCCCCTTCACATTGAAAAACTATTTGATGGTACCTTCTCGACACTAGGCCACGTAACCACAATAATTTTTTGCCAAAAGTAATATCATTTCCCCTAAATTTTATTGGACCATAGTTTATTCCGTTCAAAAGTTAAGAAGTGGAGGACTGTTTACATCTTCACTGTATATAAAAATATAACACATCATTCGGCCCTTGGCTTTTCATATCAAAACTCAATTAGATAAATGAATAATTCTGACAAAACAGGTAAATTCTGAAAAAACAATCAATACTATATCACTTCTAGCAGAACAGTTAGGTTGGGTTAGGTTAGGTCCAAAGTGAGTGGATCTATTAGACCCGCAAGGGTTGCGGTGGAGGGATTCATTACTCAGAAACACATGCTGGTTATTTGTTAAATTTTTTTTTCAATGACAGTCATGAGCCGATGTAAGCAGCAATACCTTTATGCACCTTACAAGACCTACGAAGCACCGTTACAGGGCGATAATTATCAAATGAGTTGGCGGCTGTTTTTCTCATGAACTTTTTTCAATAGATGTAAGAAAAGATGGTTTAGACTTTCACGGCTGGGGTTTCCAGTGTCGTTGCTTTTCGACTTTGAAAGCTGTGGATTTTTGGAATTTCTTTCTGACGTTTCGCTGGCGCGACTGGCTAGCTTCTTCAGAGGTTTAACCATCATGGCTTGCTGTCCGATGACTACCATTCAGGCTTCGTAAAGCGTATTTATGCCTTGTCAGGTAATCAGTTGTATTTGTACCTGTATTTGTACCTGTATTTGTACCTGAATTTGTACCTGTATTCGTACTTGCACTTGAACCTGGAACATTAACAATCTTGCTGCCTGTTGTCCTGTTCGTTATTCTCGAATTCCTCAAAATGGGGTTCCGAATTTGACTGAGGTTCACCGCTTCTTCTTTTCTGTTAAAATTATCCGTGTGTTTGTGGATCTCTATTGCCTCCCGTACCAGTCGGCTATGGTATCCCTGGTTGGGGGCAATTAGTTCTGTGTTCTCAAACAAAAATCTGTGGTCTCCTTCACTCAGTGCGTGTTCTGCCACAGCTGACTTGTCTGTCGCCACTTGCCACTCGCGCCAGCGAAACGTCAGAAAGAAATTCCAAAAATCCACGGCTTTCAAACTCGAAAAGGAACGACACAGATGTAAGAAAACTCCGAAATTGAGATATAAATTGCTGGTGAGCACTTTTTTACCAAAATCATTGGCACCTCTTCAAATCCTGATAATTATTAATTGCTTCTCAATTTACTTTATAGAAGATTCAACATATCACCAAACGCTTCACAGGGTGGTTCAATATTTTTCGTGAAAAATTCAATTGATACATCCTTAACCCTTACATCTATATGCGCTAGGAAGTTAATTCGATTTTGAAAGTAACTTTGTATTATTGCTATTATGGTAGGAAATGAATGATTTGGGTTATTCAGACTAAGTGACATAACAATCTAAAACTTTTCTTTACACTGAACTGAAATTTCTTTCCAGATTGTTAGTGTTATCGGTATTGTTACAAATAGAAACCACACACAATGCCTACAATGCATTATGCACCAACCTGAAAAAACGTTCCATTAAAAACGATAAACAGAAAACACTATTGCGATAAGAGAAAAACAACAGAAGTAATATTTGCCAGTTTTCACGTAACTTCCATGAACCGAGGTGGTTTTTAATTGAAGCGGAACATTTGCAATGTGAGGTCAAGCAAGCATCTGTTACGAGGGCATATGTTCTTGTTCATTTTGTTTTCGTTACTTTTACTTTTATCGGATGCCAGTAAGTTATCAATGAAATTTACCATTACTCAATAGTATTTTCGATGGTATATTGTGATGTAATTTTCTGAAAAGCGGTGAATGAATGACAACGGTAGAAGTCTTCGAAAAATTCGTTGAAAATAAGGGTAATTTATTCCGAAATTTGAATGATAATTAGCTAATATAGGAACATATATGACAAACAGAATTACTTTAAATACTTCATTGAAGATAATATTATAAATTATAGATCACTGATATTTATTATATGTATTTTATACTTCAAAGTTGTTGAATTGTGTTATAAAGGTGATAACTTCATTACGTCAGGTCCCGTATTTATAACAAGCCTCAAAAGAGGCTATCCAGAAGCATGCCAGGGAGAAATGAAAGTTGACAAAGGAAGTGAAAGATTTGGGGAAGGTTAAATCGGTCGTAAAATTATTTCAACTATTCAATTCATCGGTACCAAATGACATTTGCCCAGTAATAATGTATAATAACCGTGAAGTCTTAAAATCAATCAAAAAAATTAATTATCCTGGCGTCAAGAAGAAGAGGGATCGACAAGATCTTATTGGAAGTTTTGCATACACGACCATAATGGGAGAAACATGAGCAATGAGCACGTTTAGCGAGGGGCTATTCTGTGGGGTTCTTTCCCCACTGTCATGTAGTTTTCTGGAACCTCATGGATATAAATATTACTGGGCTATAGAGACGACTTGTCCCAGTCTAAAAAAAGACAAAATATCTCTCCAAATCGACCATAGTAGCATCTACAACATGGTGCATCATAGTGCATGGTGCATGGTGCATTATAGAGGAAATGAAAGTTCTGAAACTCCGGAGTGAAGGGAGACGATTGTAATGCGTGGTTTATTATATAAGAGAGATGCCATCTCCTAGAGTTATCTGGAACCAACATTGAGACAGGAAAAGAAAACGGAGGTAGCCCTGGTTCTGACTAGATGCACTTACATACAGATATGGGGGCTTCAACCAGACGTGATGTATTTGAAAAAGGTGAATGTACCCATGATAATTTATACATTGTCTGATTGGCGATCATTATCAACAAGTAGGCGGGGTGCTTGCACCAAACCTGTTTGGTGATAATGAAAGCAATGCGAACTACACCAACAGTAGCATTGGATATACTTTTAAATCTTATAAGATAACGCCTAAATTGACCAAGTTCAAGGTTCGGGCAAAAATTAATATTCGGAATTTGAAGAGATACGAATATGATGATGTTCACAGACGATATGGCAGGGAAAACACTCTTGATATAAATTTCATGTTTCATAGTTGATGATTAATAGTTACCTCAAGAACATGGTTGAAAGAAAAAACTTGTATTCGAAAAGAACGAAAACTGAATATCGAACGTGATTTGGAGTTGATTGACTGGGTGCCAGGATACTGAGGAATCATTGGCAACAAAGAAGCAGATGATTGTACTAAAGAAGCATCATCAACTATATACATTGGCTCTGTGTTGGTGTTTCAAAATGGATAGTGTCAATTGACACTATCCATTCAGAGGGCACCTGAACAAAATAAGGTTGTATTACGGAGACTACAGTTGCAAGCAATGCATAGAATATGAAGGTGAGCAATTTATGGTCAATGAAATTTAAGTTCAGAATAATCTGATGGAGTAAATAATTGTACTAATAAAGCAAGCAGTATTGTTTGAATGCCACTGAAATATGAAAGGAAAAATGTATTGAGTCCTCGATGCCGCGCTGTTTTTCGGGGAGTTGAAAAAAATCAAGAAGTTACACGGCTCCTGGTTTCTTACTTTTTTCTCTTGAAGTATCGCCACTTCTCGTCATGTAATCTAATTAGTTTTTACTGTTTTTGATACTCTCTCCATTCTTCGAGAAATTTGAAGTGCTTATTTACACAATTCGAAGGTTTACTTAATTCAGTGTCAAAACTTTATTCTCCACTACATAGAATAATTCTTTCTTCAACGAATTTTTAAACATTATATCAGCAAAATAGTAAGTTGAATATGAGGGGAGAACTCAACAAAAATTCAGCAGATGAATTATGAACCTGGTGTCTGTTTGATCACTGCACAACATTTCACCTAAGTGGTTGGCAAAANTGCAGGATTGTTTGCATTAAATATTTTACTTTGGTAGTAGGATCGCTTAGTTTCTGTTAATAACAATTCATGTTGCTTCTTTGCAGATGCATAAGCTTCGTTCAGGACGGAAAACTACATTTCAATAGAAATTAATCCTTCAGTTTGATGCTCGACTTCCTAAGTGCACTCGACTTCCTAAGTGCACAATCAATCCACAATTTATTATGGATTGCACTGTTCAATGAAGATGGATGGATGGATGTTTGTATTGTTAATTTTTTTGTTTCGATTGCTGTTGTAATAATTTTCATTTGGTTCTCAATATTCCGTAGTAGTAGTAATATCATGAACATTCCAAATTAGGTGAATAATAATAATGAATGGAGCCGAAAAATTGGGCTCTCCTATCTGCTGATTTCACGAAATGTAAAAACAATTAAATGTGTGGCATTCGAGAGATTTTATTTCTTTCATTCGTTACATGTAAAAACTGCGAACACGACTCATTTCAAATAATTGAGATAGTACCGATTTCACGTCTCGGTTGCTTCAACAAATTGATACAAGACTATTTACAGCTTTACCGAAAATGAACCCGTTACACAGCTCAGTTACACGGTTGTTACACACCATCAATAAAGTTTTGAATTATCACTAAGGTATATTTTAATAGGAAGTTTATCGAAAAATAGAAATTAGGTTACAATTTTATTGATGCATTTGCACAGTGAGCCTTATAAATTGCTTTATTACGACGTGTCTTCCATTTCAGGCCGATACTGAGGCTGAGTTTGTCATTTAGCAAAATTTGATTTCAAATTCACAGAAAATTATGATTGAGATGTCATTCGATTCATAACTTCGCCAATAGAAATTTACGATTTGAGCCAAGTTTGCCCAAACAAATACTTCATAAATTATAAATAATTCAGTTGAACAAGAAAAAATTATTCGGTTTTCGCCGAATATCTCAAAAACTATTAGGGGTACTCGAAATTTGAAAAAAAAATGGTTCATCTCGCGAATCCAGCCCTTCAACGAAAGTTATCATTTCGAATCATCAAATGTGAATATTGAGGAATAAAATATTAGGTACTTGGTAGATAGTAAAATTAACAATAATCCACTGACAAAATCGATTCATCGTTATCTTCCTCCTAATTATGCTTTCGGCGTTGAAAAAGACTTCTGCTGAAAGAAATTGAAAAGTGCTTGTAGTTGATTAAAATTATTTTCCTGGATGACTGGGTCTCTTCTTCAGGTTATCAAGACTACGAAGGCAGGCGATAGAAATCCAAAAGTACAGAAATAAGTTCAACAGAAAGGAAGAGTGAATCATCATTAATTAAATTTTGCTACCTGCACTTTATTGCTTTCATATCGAGTCATTTGAGTGAACTAATAGAAATGGAGCTACTTTGTGGGCCATAACATTAAGATATTTTTTATAAGCAATTGTTTCTTGATATTGATATTAAAAATTCAATGAAAATTTGAGTAATCACATTACCAATGCATTGATTTGTGACAACGTTCAACAAAGCAAAACAATCTGGACTTTTGAAAAAAAATTCATTGCATCATTTTTGTTTTGAATTTCGACCATCTTCAGATGTTTATACGAAAATGAAAAATTGAATCTTATGAATCTTTCCAGTGACGATCTTTTCTGAAGCACTCAAAACATTGTTCCAAGAATGAGAAAATACCAGACTTGAATTTTAAAAATCCTTTTTTCATTTAACTGAAATGTTCATAAATTGGCTCGCTCCACGACGTTTATTCACCCTTTGAAGCTTGATACCAAACAGTTGTTGGATTACAGTTAAGTAGAGATGAACTACGGTGTCTAACAGGCCTTTTTACAGGTCACTGTCATTTGAATCGTCATATGCAGATTCTTGGACTGTCGGAAGATAGTGTGTATCGCTTCTGTTTCGAAAATGATGAAACAGCACAGCACATATTTTGTGCCTGCCCCGCTGGGGACCGAATCAGGTTTTTAGAGTTTGGCACAGCCGTACTCTTACCATCTGACCTGAAAGACCAATCAGCGTACAAACTAATCGGCTTCGTTGAGAAGCTGGGTTCATATGGTCGAGTGTGAATAGGTGTGAGCCACGATAAACCCTTGCGGATTGCGGTGAAGGGTCGAATAGACCCACTCACTTTGGACCTAACCTCGGACGTGATTTCGTATGAAGTCATAATTTTGCAGAATCGTACAGGTAAAATAGACTATAAATTCAATCTTGAAAACAAATGAACACAACTTGCATATTTCTACCCATCCACACTATATACCACGTTTCGCGGAACCTGAGCATTCTTGAAATTCTTTCGATTCTTATTCCTTTTAAATACTACAGTCTATTTAAATTGTCGATAAACTATTGTAGAACGTCTAGTCATCAACTTCATTTGATATTCAACACAGTATTTTTAACAGTTATTAAAGACAAATTTGTATTTCCGTCTTCCACTGGCTAACACTGGCACGAATACCGATGAGGACCAATCTGAATTTTTTCACTATTTACGATTGAATAGTTCCTTAATGTTTTTCAGAAACAAGGTGCAGTCAATTATATTTGATGTATTTGTTTCACAACCTGTATTTATTTCTTTTGATTGTCTTCTCGACTGCTGATTTTAGATCGATGATCTACTTTCGCCAATCATTACAAAAGAACTCCCAAACAATGTACTAGAAACTACAATTCGATTCAGATTCGATGGAATGATGAAAACTGTTCATTTAATTTTTTCTAATGTACCTATAAAAACACTCAGGTGAGGCGGCGTTGGTCAAGATTCACTCGATTTTGCTAAAAAAATTAACGAATTTTGAAAGAATAGAAATCACGTATTTCAAAGAATATAAACTTTCACGGCCGGAGCTGTTTTCCGGGTTTATTGGTCGTGGTTTGCAGGTTTTTACCGGATGTTTTGTCTACTACTGCCGTAGACGTGGTCACGGTCGTAGTGCCCGAGTGCTACAAGGGATCCGGTACACCCCGAGCGTTGCTAAAGGTTTTCTAGTGTCCTTAGCTGACCTAAGACTTTGCCTGGTAGTTTTTGTTGGCCTAGATATTGGTTTCACGTCGTATTTACCCAAGATTCTCGCAATCATGTCTGTAACATTTTTATCAAAAGCTTTTTCCTTGATCAGGCAAAAGGATTACTCTGGGTCGTAAGATCTATTCAAATTTTTTTTCGCTGTATCCATTCCCTTTGAAGACATTTCTCAGGCGATTGAGTTACTCAGAAAGACTCTTAGGTTCACAAATACGTCGTGCTCTCTCAACCTACCTTTTAATTATCCCTCTCTTTTTTTGTGGCTGATGGTTAGAGTTAATAATATGGAATGATGCCCTCTCTACTCTCGAATCTTGAAATCATACCGGCTTGCCGCACTAAGGCAGAAATCTTAGTTGGATAGATGCAGGACTGTCATTCTTGGCTCACTTCGCTTGCTCAGGGCACATGATTCTCGAACCCCGATACATTCGGGAGGGTGCGCCAGCGCCCTCGCCTGAGACTCGACCTTGGTCGAAAAGCCAATTTTTTGTGGTAAGCCAGGTGTGCATATTATTGGTATCTTAATTGTGGTTTGTGTGTAGTGATTTTGCTGGAGACTCCAAATAGCATTTCATTTCAATGTCAGTATAATATTGACGTTAACCATATCGATACCTGTCAGTTTTCATAGGTTTCAACACTTCTTTATAATTTTCAAATGCCTCGTTTCCGTTTTTTAAAAGAAAAGACCGAAGCAATTTTAATTTACGCTGAAGCTAGACGTAATTACCATGAAGCAAAAGAAATAATAATTGGAATTATAATCCAATATCTCGTAGGTACGAGAAGGGAAGGGTCAGTACATTTCAAAGGACTGGTTACGTAACGAGTGAAAAAGGATCTGTAAGAAAATCTATTTCAGACGAACAGCAAATCGACGTTCTGGCAGCTTTTGTTAATAATCAGCAAAATACAAAGAATTAAGTAGCGATGGTTTGTGGCATATCTACGACCACTGTGAAAAAATATCTTATAAGACACAAATTTCACCCATATAAATTGAAAATTCTGCATCAATCAACAGAAGACGATCCGGATAAAAGACTGCAGATAAAAGACTCCAGTATTTTGGGTGACCATATCATGGGTCCAATATTTAAGGCAGAAAATATAACTGGGCATCTGTATTTGAATATGCTTCAAAATCAGATCCATCACAGTATTCAAGCAGTAGTTGGGAAAAACCCAAATTAATTTGCCATGGATATTACCTTTCAACAAGATGGTGCACTGTCCGAGAATGGCTTAACGGGAATTTTCCGTGACGGTGGATAGGCCGACATGGCCCCATTGCATGGCCAGCTAGGTCAGCTGATATGACACCTATAGACTTTTTTCTGTGGGGGTATATGAAATCTAAGTTGTTCGTCACGCAGCCACTTCAGGAACTCATGGACAGAATAAAAAATGTGTGTTACAGTTTTACTCCGGAAACATTCAATAACGTTCGAAATGATATCCAAAACCGACTTTTTTCTGTCAAGAAGTGAACGGTGAATATTTCGAGCAGTTGTTAAAGTCTTTGAAATTATTACTTGAAATTTTGTTTCAATTGAAAGTTATTTAGCTTTTTCCGTTCAAAAGTTAAGAAGTGGAGGACTGTTTACATCTTCACTGTATATAAAAATATAACACATCATTCGGCCCTTGGCTTTTCATGTCAAAACTCAATTAGATAAATGAATAATTCTGATAAAACAGGCAAATTCTGAAAAAACAATCAATACTATATCACTTCTAGCAGAACAGTTAAGTTAGGTTGGGTCCAAAGTAAGTGTATCTATTAGACCCTCTACCGCAACCCGCAAGGGTTTATTGTAGCTCACACCTATTCAGACTTGACCAAATAAACCCAGCTTCTCAACGAAGCTGATTAGTAATGGATTCATTACTCAGAAACACATGCTGGCTATTTGTTAAATTTTTTTTTCCAATGACAGTCATGAGCCGATGTAAGCAGTAATACCTCTATGCACCTTACAAGACCTACGAGGCACCGTTACAGGGCGATAATTATCAAATGAATTGGCGGCTGTTTTTCTCATGAACTTTTTTTAATAGATGTATGAAAAGATGGGTTAGACTTTCACGGCTGAGGTTTTCAGTGTCGTTGTTTTTCGAGTTTGAAAGCCGTGGATTTTTGGAATTTCTTCCTGACGTTTCGCTAGCGCGAGTGGCTAGCTTCTTCAGAGGTTAAACCATCATGGCTTGCTGTCCGATGACTACTTTTCAGGCTTCGTAAAGCGTATTTATGCCTTGTCAGGTAATCAGTTGTATTTGTACCTGTATTTGTACCTGTATTCGTACTTGCACTTGAACCTGGAACTTTAACAATCTTGCTGCCTGTTGTCCTGTTCGTTATTCTCGAATTCCTCAAAATGGGGTTCCGAATTTGATTGAGGTTCACCGCTTCTTCTTTTCTGTTAAAATTATCCGTGTGTTTGTGGATCTCTATTGCCTCCCGTACCAGTCGGCTATGGTATCCCTGGTTGGGGGCAATTAGTTCTGTGTTCTCAAACAAAAATCTGTGGTCTCCTTCACTCAGTGCGTGTTCTGCCACAGCTGACTTGTCTGTCGCCACTTGCCACTCGCGCCAGCGAAACGTCAGAAAGAAATTCCAAAAATCCACGGCTTTCAAACTCGAAAAGGAACGACACAGATGTAAGAAAACTCCGAAATTGAGATATAAATTGCTGGTGAGCACTTTTTTACCAAAATCATTGGCACCTCTTCAAATCCTGATAATTATTAATTGCTTCTCAATTTACTTTATAGAAGATTCAACATATCACCAAACGCTTCACAGGGTGGTTCAATATTTTTCGTGAAAAATTCAATTGATACATCCTTAACCCTTACATCTATATGCGCTAGGAAGTTAATTCGATTTTGAAAGTAACTTTGTATTATTGCTATTATGGTAGGAAATGAATGATTTGGGTTATTCAGACTAAGTGACATAACAATCTAAAACTTTTCTTTACACTGAACTGAAATTTCTTTCCAGATTGTTAGTGTTATCGGTATTGTTACAAATAGAAACCACACACAATGCCTACAATGCATTATGCACCAACCTGAAAAAACGTTCCATTAAAAACGATAAACAGAAAACACTATTGCGATAAGAGAAAAACAACAGAAGTAATATTTGCCAGTTTTCACGTAACTTCCATGAACCGAGGTGGTTTTTAATTGAAGCGGAACATTTGCAATGTGAGGTCAAGCAAGCATGTGTTACGAGGGCATATGTTCTTGTTCATTTTGTTTTCGTTACTTTTACTTTTATCGGATGCCAGTAAGTTATCAATGAAATTTACCATTACTCAATAGTATTTTCGATGGTATATTGTAATGTAATTTTCTGAAAAGCGGTGAATGAATGACAGCGGTAGAAGTCTTCGAAAAATTCGTTGAAAATAAGGGTAATTTATTCCGAAATTTGAATGATAATTAGCTAATATAGGAACATATATGACAAACACGATGCCGCGCTGTTTTTCGGGGAGTTGAAAAAAATCAAGAAGTTACACGGCTCCTGGTTTCTTACTTTTTTCTCTTGAAGTATCGCCACTTCTCGTCATGTAATCTAATTAGTTTTTACTGTTTTTGATACTCTCTCCATTCTTCGAGAAATTTGAAGTGCTTATTTACACAATTCGAAGGTTTACTTAATTCAGTGTCAAAACTTTATTCTCCACTACATAGAATAATTCTTTCTTCAACGAATTTTTAAACATTATATCAGCAAAATAGTAAGTTGAATATGAGGGGAGAACTCAACAAAAATTCAGCAGATGAATTATGAACCTGGTGTCTGTTTGATCACTGCACAACATTTCACCTAAGTGGTTGGCAAAATGCACGCAATCTAAAAACCAAAACATCTCTAAAAACACTGACCATGAAATTTTTTTTGATGAAGGAAAACTGTTGCACCTCTTCTATTCTGCACGATAGAGGAGCAGTAACACATCTGGTAATATCATCTGAGTTGATGGCGAAACGTCGTTTTATAGTAAATTTCCATTCTTTAAATGATGTCTTCAATATGAACAGAAAATAACGATATTTTGGATTACAAATATCTACATCTTCAAATATTTGTTTATTTGCGATTTTTTTTTCTTCTGAAAAATACACAAAAATATGTATTTTCATCAACTTACAGAAACGAATCTATAAACGACATTCCTAAGCAAACGTCACTGAAATGATGGGCATATAAACATGTTTTATAAGACGTTTTTATGATCATCTCATACAAAAAATGATTGTTTTTGACTTTTTGACATATTTGCATTCGAATCATCGTCATAATACTCTGCAAATACAAAGTTTACCTGAAAAGAAAACGATATGTATATAAATATAGAGTTATGATTATAAAATAGACATTGAAAGTTGGGGTAAGCAAACATTGCAGAAATATCTAGGCAATTTAAAAAAAAAACAAAGTTTTTTGTTTTTGTTTATACATATTTACACGCATACTCATATGTACACACACGTATGCACACCTACATTAATATGTAGGAGTAACTAACATGCAATGAATATTGTACTGCTCAGCCGATAATTTGTGTTGCATTGGATAATGCAGCTAGATATTCGTCAGTAGAGAAATCACAATTTGTAATCAACAGATCTTCCAGATACTTTCTGAGCAAATATTGATTTATCGTTTCGACATGGGGAGGTAGAATATTGTAGCAGTTAACATCGATAGAATTTCTACTTGACTGTTTCAGTCTGAATCTATTTGCCCTCAACAAATTACATCCTCTAGTCTCATGATCGTGGAAATCATAATTTTTGTTTCGTGTTGATATAGTTTTATGAATATCTATCGAAAGTTGATTCATATAAATAGAACTTACAGTCATAATTCTCAACGATAGAAAATGATGTTTACAGGCGTTAGTACTATTCCCCCAGAGAATTGCCCAAATGAGATATGCGAATGGAAAACAGCATAGTAAGATGATAGTAGCGCAGTTGGCACTTGGCGTGTCAACTGCCCTGACAGTTCCTGAAATTCAACTGTCTCCAGGAGTAGACAGAGGACAATTAACTGGGCGCCGTTCCGTTACACCCCCCACGGCAGATGTTTTGACAATTTGCGCCGTGTGAACGTGGTAGGGCAGTAGATATATCGTTTTGGCCAGTTTACCTTTGTCAGTCGAGTCTCATTTCATCACACGACACAACAGACGATGAAGGCTCCGTCTTTTTTCGTCACCAGCTGCCGTGGCAATAGTTTCGCCGTGTGAACAAGTTCTCATTCAATTGGAGTGGCCTTAGACATTCACGCAACTGGCCCCAACAATTGTTTCCTCAACTGGCGTGTAAACGCGGTTTAAGAGTTTAACACTGTGTCCTTTAACCCAAGAAGTGACTGAAGTAAAACATCGGACTATTTCTCCTGAACTATATGTCAGCATTCATTTGAATTTGATTTATGTCGTGCACCAAATTACCCTCCATTTTTCTGGACGTCGTAAGAGTTGTATCTTCGGTGAAAGTGAAACAATTGTGAAAGTGAAACAATGTAGGAAAAGGATCATCTATATAGATTATGAATAAAGGAGGACACAGCACCGATCCTTGAGGAACTCCACATGTCTGACACACTGTTCGAATCAAGTGTCACATACTATTTCGAATTTTCGGAAATTCAATCGACGACTTTGATATCTTTGAAATTTTAAGTTTCTTCGACATTTTGCGAGAAAAAATTTGAAGTGAAAACAGAAAAAAGAATCAGAACTGCTAATTGGTTTTTTGACTTAGGCAGATTCTTATTTCCAAAACATTAGGATAAGAACTAGTATAATACTTATCTAACTTATCTAATAAATAATTGGTATATATTTCCTTGAGAAAAATATATTGGATTTAGTAATTTATTGGGATGAACTAGAAAAGATCAATGAAAAATCTTGTATGATTTTATTCGATGAATAATTAAATAGATATATACGTGTGCATATATCTATCTAGTGTTTATAGCACATCCATGAAACATACGAGACAACGAAAAAATACAAATACAAGATTAAAATGATACATTTAAATCGTTGACTTACCAATCAATACCAATCAAACTTTAGAAAACGGAGTGAAAAGTTTAACATCTTGAACATTCTCACTAAACCTGAATGGATTTTAACTGCAAATCAGTCAGTAAGACTGTAATGTTTTTAGTTGACAGAAAATATAAACAAAGCAATGTCCATCAATTTTGAAGTAGAAATCACCTGGCCCACATACTAACATCAGCCAAACCCAGCACCTAATAATTGATAAAAAAACTTTCATTCGTATTCTCCTGCTGACCTCTACACTAGAGAATCTTGTTTTCTTCGGGGCTCCGTAAGGCGATCGAAGTAATACCTCGGTCGAAGAAAATCATTCGTTTCCCAGCATTTTTGAGCCTTATTGCCATTGGCATACGTTCGGAATGCGCACTCTTGTCGTTTAGTTCTTTCTACAACGGGCAAGCTTCAGATCAGGCCTGCGGGGATCATTGACCATTATAGTAAACAGTGCTCGCTCAATTGATATCTCTTACAAATGAGTATCGGAAATCACGAGATTTTATTATTTCAGCTGTCATATACCGGATGACTCTATTTTCTAAACGGGTTCGATAAAAAATTTGCAGTTTTTAGCTGCAGAACTTATCACCATCATTGAATTTTACATTGCTACCCTGATATAAGCTCAAATATCAAAAGATTATAGGTTCGAAAGATGTATTGAATGTTTCAAGTAATTTTTATATCTTCACCATAAAATATTTTCCTCTTGAATGGTAATTAAACATCGAGAACTATTTTCCAAAAAGTCTCGTGTATGTTAAAGGGAGCCAGTAGCAATTATAAAAATCATTTAATTTTGAATCCGTGGAAAAAATTACACATCATCACATCAATCATTTCTGAATATAACAAAGGATTGACTTATTGGAATACGGGTAAATCCCATAAACTGTTGAAAAAGTATACTTCTCTTCTGTAAAATGAAGTCCTATGAATTATGAGTACAAATTTCATCCATATGCCATTATGGATGCTTCGACTCTTCTCTGAGTCTTGTACCCTTTGAAAAATTCTTGGAGTATTTCTGATAGTGTCTTAACGATTTATTATGCTGTTTTTTGAACTCCTCTTCAGTATGTATTGGGGTGCTGTAAACCAGTGTATCAAGACGTCTCCACTGGAAAAAATTAAGACTGTTTAGGTATGAGGGTCTGGCCGCGATTGGAATCCTGCGAGCCGGGAATCCAGGAGACTGGAGACTGAAATGTGCGTGAAACACATACGATGTTTGGTTAAAATTGTGGCTTCGTCTAACAACCTGATAAAATTCGTGAAACAAAAATATTTTGAGAAACAATTACATAAAACAAAGGATTCTAAGACAATTACAACAATAGACAAATGCATAAAACTAGGATTTCTAAGACAAGTCAAAAAATTAGGTGACAAAAAAAGCAGACCAACAGCTCTATATCGATAGAACAATCATAAAATATTAAAAAATGTCTGATTCATCAAACAAATATTATGATGAAAAGGCTTATATCTTGAAGAAACCTGACTCAGGTCGTAGCCATCTTTCTTTCAATCCACATNCAGAGTCAAATGGAAATGAGATCACTGATAAATAATTTCGAAAGAGGTAAGTCACCCATCTGGCAGTGATTGTATAAAAGTGAAGACCTTCCAGATAATAGTGGATTCTGTAACATTTTAATAATGCGATATTCAAACCTGTGTATAAAAAGGGAAACCGTAATCAATCAATATATATTTCGGTAAAAATCTCATAAGCAGATGTAATAGCTTCCTTGAAGAAAAAACATCCACAGAACAGTAGACCTTACATTTTCATTGAACTGGAAAAAGAATTCGACACCGTTAGCCATCCCCAAAATCTAGGGTCCAGAGAAATTATACATGACCACATACATCATCTTATTTGAGCAATTAGAAGCAATATTTTGATATAGATGACGTCACCGGCGCAGAAGAAACAGTTCCGCAAGGAACGTTCTGGAAATTAAGCTTTTTTTCTTATATATCAAAAGCCTCTTGAAATTATTATATGATGAGAGGTCATGTATCACTTCTTTCGCAGATGTTATATAATGATACAACAATAATAATAATACATTTATTTTCCCAATGGTCTTTCCAGTTTAAATCAGAGTCTGTAGTAATTTCAAGAAATTTAACTGATGAAGTAGGCTCAATCAAGATTTCATCAGTTTTAATTGTTAAAGTTTCGTATTGTTTTTGGTAGTTGTGGAATCGAATTATATTTGTCTTTATTACTATTAATATAAAGAGACTTCTGATCACACCATGAAATGATATTACCAACTACAATTGTACACTTTTGTTTCAAGGTATTTTCACATTTGTCAGAGACAAATATATTGGTGTCCTCTGCATATCTAATAAAGCTGGCAGAAGATTCTATATTATCCATGTTATTCTTGTAGAACAAAAATAAAATTGGCCCCAAAACAGAGTCTTGGGGAACGCCCATAGAGATATTTTGATACGCAGATTTAGTGGAAGATATACTAACAAACTGTTTTCTGGATTTGCTGGATTTTGCTTTTTGTATACTGGGATGACTTCCGATTTTCAACAAACATGGAAAACATCCACAAGTGAAAGAAAGATTAACTAGATAAGATAGAGGTGAAATAATGTGACGTAACACCTTCTCCAAAATAAATGACGGAATCTCATCTGGTTCCGACGAGGCTTTATTTTTCAATTTATTCGACATTAATTGTAATAATTCGGGTTCTGAAAAGGGTGCCAGAAACAGGGACTCATTGAACCCAATTATTTCAGGTTCAGGAAGTTGAGCTGTCCTTTGAGGCCTATGTTCACTGAGAAGTTTGATTGGCATATTTATGAAAAATTCATTAAATAAATTACTGATTTTCTCTGGGTCTTCATCAGATTCATGTTCATGCGAGATGGAGATATTATTAAAAGAATGTTTTCTCGTACGATTAGTCAAATCAGATACCACATTCCAAGCCATTTTTGCAGGATTGTTTGCATTAAATATTTCACTTTGGTAGTAGGAGCCCTTAGTTTCTGTTAATAACAATTAATGTTGCTCCTTTGCAGATGCATAAGCTTCGTTCAGGATGGAAAAACTACATTTTAATAGAAATAAATCCTTCAGTTTGATGCTCGACTTCCTAACATTATTATTAATCCACAATTGCAGTGTTCAATGAAGATGGATGGATGGATGTTTGTATTGTTAATTTTTTTGTTTCGATTGCTGTTGTAATAATTTTCATTTGGTTCTCAATATTCCGTAGTAGTAGTAATATCATGAACATTTCAAATTAGGTGAATAATAATAATGAATACAGGGTGCCAGTAAAGTTAGGAGTCACAGGCAATGAAAAAATTAATGGGTGTGTCAGCAGGAATCTTCAACCACATATGTGATCCCTGAACCAACTGGGGTGGTTCATTGAGAAACATAAAGAGTACTGGGAAAATATACTTGAAAGCACTCAGAAAAAAACCTTCATGAGGGGACCGTTCAAGAAGATAATTGAAGAACTGCTGTCACAAAGCNATCGGTAACCAAACTTTGAAACTCTTATCTTTTTTTGTTCTCTAGATGCGTCTAATAGACCATCGTATATGGAATACCCTGTATAAGACCTAATGAATTTCTTGACTGGAATTATATTGTTTTGGTTGGTTTCCGGGTTTTGTCGTGATCTTCTTTCAGTTGATACGTCAAGAAAAGTATTTCGACCACACCACTGAAGATGATCGCCGCAGTTGCAGTTGAAACGGAGATTGTAACCAAAGAAGACCACGACAAAACCCGGAAACTAACCAAAATATTGACGCCAGTCGTGGCGGAAAAGTAGAAAAATATTATTGTGGATAATCAATTTGGGCTGAAAACCAGTGATACAATTTTCGATATAAATGTTGATGATACTGCTGTGGTGGTGTTTTGCGATCTGAGAAAGGTTTCCAACTGGTTCAGCTATGAAGTACTTCTGCCCAAGCTTCACCGATAGGGCTACAAAGGCTTGACGTTTGAATCATATCTGACAGGTCGTGGCTAGATATTGAGTACTTGTAAAACATCGTCCATTAACCTACAGTGTAGGGAGTTGAGACTGGCCTGGACGAATAAGACATAAAGTTCCAGAAGTTCTTGAAAATTGAAAAATGAAGATACTCAATATTGTGGCAAAGCAAAACTGACTATGATTTGAATGATGAAATATCTGGTGACCTTGAAGAGTCAAGTTATGGTTTGACACTGATCTACTATCATTCAATCGAGAAAAAAAAATACTATTCTTCAAATGTAACTTGGCGAACTGTTACTGGAGAGTGGTATTATCGATAATGAAAAGTACCCGAGATTCTTAGAACTTAGGGCAAACATGTTCAAATTGTTCATAGACCAGTTGACAACCAAAAATATGTTTGGCGCTAACTTCGCGATTAAAGCCGTGAACAATTTTATTACGCACTTGATAAAAACACGTCAGTCTTCCAGGATGAAGCTTGAAAAGCACAAGGAATAGTAATTTGAGGTCTTAATGAAATAAGTAAATCAATATTTTTAAACAACCAGGTTGCACCTATGGATGTGCGTGAAAGAGATATCGAATTTGTTTTGTGTACGCTATGAAGAACTGAGAAAACTATTGAACAGGGTGCCAGTAAAGTTAGGAGTCACAGGCAATGAAAAAATTAATGGGTGTGTCAGCAGGAATCTTCAACCACATATGTGATCCCTGAACCAACTGGGGTGGTTCATTGAGAAACATAAAGAGTACTGGGAAAATATACTTGAAAGCACACAGAAAAAAACCTTCATGAGGGGACCGTTCAAGAAGATAATTGAAGAACTGCTGTCACAAAGCAGGGATTTG
>NW_019295388.1:2205-18557 GCF_000500325.1 Leptinotarsa decemlineata
GGTCATTTAACAGGTTGCACCCGCAATGTTTATGCTTGTGAATTTCCAAGGATTCTAAATAATTGAGTTTGTAACCCATCTTTGCATAGTGAAAAATTTCCGTATCGTTTAGATTCGGGAACTTGTGGTTGCATGCCAAGCAATGGTTTGAAAACGTAGAATTATTTCTTCCTAGTCTGAAGGACCTTTCACGTTCAGCATACTGTTTTTGGAAATTGCGACCACATTGTCCCACATAAACACTATTACACTCCGGACACTTAAGCTTATAAACTCCAGATTTCTCCAACTTGTCCACCTTATCTTTGGCATTGAAAAGGAAATCAGATAACCCTGCATGTGGTCTGAATGCCACTTCCACATTGTTTTTTCTGAAGAGACCTGAATGAAAGTGGTAAAAAACATAGAAAGTTTCAATTCCCTTTCCTTCATTATGATTTCTTACCACGTAGTAACAGTTACATTCATCAATTTATTGATAAGTCATTTTATATTAAGTTGTTATGGCTTGATGTAAAATCGAATTCTATATACAGTGAAAAACCTAAAAATTGTGTTATTTGAACTTTCGTTTGTATAATTCCTAGGTATAGAGTTGATGACATAGGAATGAAATCACATTAAATATTATATTGTTAGCTCAGCTACAAAATATAGCTTCTGTTTAAAAATCTGTTTAAACAGATGGATACAAAAATTAAGTTGAAGGGAGACACCATGTATGTTTTTATTTCGTTGATAACTTACAACATAAGAGTTTGAAAAAGAATTTGTATTGAAGTTTTGTTCACGTTGACATACTTTGTTTAATAAAAAAGAAATCAAAAATTGGATAAATAATGAGTGAATGTATTTTAATTATTTTACAGGTACCCATGAGAGAAGAATTCTTTTTACAGAGATCCAAAAAAAAGGTGACTTTTTATTCAATTCAAAAGCTGCCAGTGATGGAGAAATCATCAGGATGCGGAGAAAATTCAAAAATATTACTACAACTAAAAATATGCCATGTCCCTATTGTAAGGGATTTTATTCAAAAAAAAATTTAAAGAGTCATTCAGAGAAATACTGCATAGCACGAAATGGACAGAATGAGAAATATTTTCAGAGAAAGGGATTAAAAAATACCATCACTTGTAGTCGTTCTGTTTTACAAAATATCCATGAAATAGCTTCAGAACCATTGAGAACAAGAATTTTTCCTGTTCTTACTGATGATGTAGTCACAAGAGCAATAGCCCATGACCACCTTGCTATTCAGTTTGGGAATTTTTTGGCAATAAAATATTCATCAAGCTATCATCATGATAAAATGATCAGAAGTAAATTACGTCAGTTATCCAGAATTCTTCTAGAAATGAAAAAAATAGATCCCAGTATTGAAGATGTGAAATCTATATATGACTGCAATAAATTTGATACATTCATCAATGCCATTTATAGTTTAGGGGGGTGGTCAGATGGTAGATTTGCTGTTACTAGTATAGGCCCTAGTTCTGTGACATTGATACTCCATGTTGGAGACATTTTAGAGACAGAAGCCGTTAAAAATAAAGACTATGAACTAGAAAAAGAAACTCAAAGATTTTGTAAGTTGGTTTCAACTAGATCCAACTATCTTATAAATAAAATGGCACATGAAAATCGAAGTCAAATTAAGAGAACTAAGGAAGTCCTTCTTCCAGAGTTAGAAGATATTAAACAATTGCAGAAATTTCTCGATAAAAGAATACTGCATTCTATGGACATTTTAAGAAAGGACTTTGAATTAAAGACTTGGAAAACATTATGCAAAACAGTTTTAGTGAAATTAATGACTTTTAATCGTAAGAGGCCAGGTGATGTGGAAAGGACACAAATATTTGAATATAAAAATTTACAGCTATTAAGTGAGGATCAGTTAAATAACTTCAAAGACAATATGATGGAATACGAAAGTAAATATGGAAGGTACATAACAAGAGGAAAATTGAATCGTGATGCTGCTATTTTAGTTGGACAAAATGAAATCGAGGCTATTGAAATAATACTGAAATATAGAGAAAAAGCAAATATACTAAACGATAATCCTTATTTGTTCGCATGTCCTCTTGGTTCAGCTGAACCGTTTTTTAAAGCTGGTAAAGCATTAAAAGATTTCTGTCTTTCAGAAGGATTGAATAGTAATCATTTAAATGCAACCTCTCTCAGAAAACACCTTGCTACAATAACCTCAGACTTTGAAAAAGAAAAAAGGTTACGAGTTAGCGACTTCATGGGCCATAACTTTTCCATCCACGAAAATATTTATAAGCAAAGACCAGCTTCCCAGGACATATTGGAAGTGGTACCTGTCTTGAATTTTGCCAGCGGTTCAAACACAACAAGTAATATTCAATATTCAGCCAGAACTACCTACACACCACATGGTAATTATATTAAGACCAATTCCATTTCTGATCCAGAAAGTTATACGACTCCAGTCCCTAGTAGTGATGATAATGATGACGACATACAAGACATGATTGATCCCACATATCAACCAGACTTGTCAAAAATTTCTGAGGAAAACAGTTATGTTGATAGTGAACAACCTGAAGAACTTAAACGGTCAACCAATAGGTTGAATAGAAAACATACTTTCAGAGTAAATAATAAAAAGACGTGGTCAACTCCAGAAAAATCTACTGTTAAGGATATTTTCAAAAATTATTTGTTGGAGGATAATGAAAACGTTCCAAGTTTAGAAACTTGCCAGGAATTCATATACAAAAATCAAATTTTGAAAGATCGAACTGCAATCCAAGTTCGATCTTGGATTGTAAATCAAAAGAAAAGAATGAAAAGTGGTAAGTAGAATTTATCTCCGTTCCTCAAATAGTTCAGTTTTCTTGAGATTCAGTTACCAATAACAAAAAATATATATAATATAATCACTCCTAAAAATATAACCCCTTCAATTCAAAAAATATATAATCAAATATTTCTTACTATGCTTTTTATCAAAAATCCCTCTTTATTGAAAGTTGGTAATGATTTATATTCAATTCATTAATCTGATTGGGTTCATTCAAATTAGTAATTCAGAGTGATCATCTTCTAATCCTAATAGTTGGGTAATATAAGGAAATGTGAACAGTTTGAAAATACAAGTCTTCGACAAAATTACTACTATATTGAGTCATTATAGGTTTCCTAACACCACACATCATTGAAACTATAAATTCATATATAGATATTGGAACAAAGTATAAGATGAGGTAAATGAATATATGTGTAAATGAATGTAAAATAAATATAATGTGTGTAAATCAAATAATTCATCCAATTGAATAATTATTATTTTATACTCTTGTGAGCAAATGCTATAAAAATTTTTGAAAATACGATCATCCGTTATATATTTTGCTTGATGTTCTTATATATGGAATAATATTTTTAAGTTCCATTTTAAATTCATCATAGTATAAGGAGTTTATTATTAAATGTTTTTAATTTTATTTTGAAATTTTTATTTTTTTAGGTAGATCTGGTTGGAGTACCCCAATGAAACAGCGTTGCAGAATGGCATTTCAGTCTTTCTATGAAACTGGGCAGTATCCTACTTCAGATGAAATCATTAAATTTTTAAATAGTGACAGGAAATTGTTTGAAGGCTTAACAGTCCCAAATCTACGAAGTCATCTACAACATGATCGGAAATATTTAAAAAGTCAGCAAACAATAGGAAGACAGCTATTCTTATAGTCAAACTGAAATCATCACCTGCTTTTTCATTGTTATGTTGAACGGGATAATTTTAATGTGGCATGTTGGAAATGGTGACAAATAGAGATAATGGTCGTAAAAACACGTGTGATAGCTCATTCGATCTGGAATGATGTCTAGAGAAATTTGCTAAAACCGTTTTTAGCACATAAATAATTTCAAAAATTATAAACAAATGAAGATGAAGAAAAAATGTGGTTTTTGGCTATATTTCAAAAACTATGTTACGTTGAACAAAAAAATTTAAGCCAAATTTGTTCATAAATTATTTATAAACAAATTCACTACATTAGAATTTAAAAAAAAACTTTAATTTTATTGTCTGGATAATATTCAGAATTTATTTTCAAAACAATATTTAATTGTTTATAATCATTTTGCCTATTTTTGGCATTCAATAAAATTTATAAATAATAGAGAAAGAGGTTCGGGAGTACGACTTTTTTATTGGAATTTATTGATAGTTGTGTTTCCTAAATCCCATATAGTTTTTAAAGTATTCGCAAAAACCTGAATACTTTATTCTTTTCTTCATCTTCATTTGTTTTAAACTTTGGCAATTTTTGTATGTGCTAAAAAATGGTTTTAGTATATTTTTCTGAACATAATTCCTTATTGAATGAGTCATCACACGAATATTTATGACTTATATCTATTTTTCACTATTTTCAATTTGAAAACTAGACAAAGTAATATCCTAACATGAGAGTATTTAAACCATCAGAAATGAAATGAAACCATATGATTTATAACAAAATGTCTAATAAATTAACTATTCTATTTCTTATGGTTTAGAAATTTCAAGAGTAGGACCACTTCAAGAAGATCCTGTATACCTACATATATTCTCGAGTTGCTAATAATTTCTTGTTGAAAATATAAAATCTTAATAACTGTGCACCTTCATGATATGAGCGATTTAAAATATTCAACATTTATCAAGTATATTCTTTCCTTTGAAAAATGAATCTTCCATCTAAAACAATATTTTAACAACTTGCAGTAAAAACAAGCTCACATGGAATTTTGAAGTGAAGCGAAATAATTTGCATACGTTAATTCTAATAAAAAAAACAACGTGCAAGAACCCTTATGGAAATTGGCTCTTGCTGAAGTTGGCTGAAACTTTGGGACATTGAAGATATCAGTCCCCTAATCAAATGGCTTAATAGATGCGATATTAAAAATTAACTGTTTTTGAGATAATCAAAGCCAAAGATTGTCATTTTCAGCTATCAGTGGTAGTCACTTACATCATGCATGAATAAATTATTCCAACCACTCGGTATTAATTTCAACTTGATAAAAAATCACCAAGGGCGATTTTGGGGTTGCTGTAAATGAATCAGGTCAAAATTTAAAAGATCACGTCATAGGACCAATATGCCAACTTCTCAATACCCTAAATGGCCTATTTTTCTATATTTTTGGGAATATTTAGTTCTAAATATAATTAATTTGTTCATGATATAGGGTAGTGCCACTGAAAACGTGAATTTGTCAACCTTGCCCTTGATTAACTCAAAAACTGTTGATTTTTTAACCTTGCACTCAAAGAGACATTGGATCAGGGCTTTATTAATGCCTTCAATGTTCCAAAGTTTCATCCAATTTCACATGAAGCGAATTTCCAAAGGGGTTCTTTGTACATAATGTACTCTTTTCTAATTAAAATCTTATCCAGAATGAATACGTCTCTTTCAACATTCAATTTTTTTAAATGAATATAATTTTATTTACATTGCACAAAATTGTAATTTCCTGCTAGCATGTAATTTTTATTTGATTTTGAGATATTCCTTGGTTTTCTAATCAACCTGTGTAAACACTTGAAAATACCAACATTGGTATTTTGTATTGAAACTGGCATTATTAAGTTACCGGAAATGCATTGACCTTCTTTTTGAATATTATTGAGAGACTGAAAATCTGATCTTCAAAAGATTGCTATTTCTGCAATTGAAAAATAAATATTTACGATTATAATACAATTTTATTCAACAACATCCCCTCAATGAACTGTTATCTGGAATCTGAATGTAGATAACTATTTTATAAAAAAAATACCGTTTCACACCAGTGGCGTATACAACTTTTCGTCCTAAGGGGTAAATTATGATCCAACAATAGAATTTCTATTTGATTGAGATAAGTACGAACACGTCTTAAAAAATGTAAATGTTCTCTCGCACTGCCCATCAACAAAATCAAATAATACAAATCGAAAATTACTTAAAATTATTATTACTTTCATAAACAGCCTGTGTAAAAGTGTAATACTAATCCGTGGGGGGATGGTTAATTACTTCCATTACCCCCCTTGTATAAGCGCCTGTGCCATACAGTTCAAACAATAATTCAATCCCCGATGAGAAAAAATACTCAACCTTCTCACAAGTCACGAGAGAAATCGAAAAATAATTCTGGGGTCATCCTCATAATTGGAAACATTTGTAAAATAATGTAGAACAGAAAAGCAGATCGCTGAAATGAAGAATAAAGTGAATATATATTTCAAAATTTGTAACACTTCCAAAATACAAATCATGAAATTATGAAACACCAATAAAAATAGGTGAATGAATGTCATTA
Organism: Leptinotarsa decemlineata; assembly: GCF_000500325.1. Lineage (NCBI taxonomy): Eukaryota > Metazoa > Arthropoda > Insecta > Coleoptera > Chrysomelidae > Leptinotarsa > Leptinotarsa decemlineata. The sequence continues at coordinate 8,545 of NW_019295388.1, forward strand.
CGATGACATAAGCAGAACTCCACGGAGAAATTTAGATTGTATATACGAATATTATAGGTACTCTCAGGATAACCACAGAATAAAAAAATTTGGCTTTCTACTTCTCCAATAACATATAGGATAGGGAACTTTCAAATGAAGGAAGAAAAGATTAAAAATGAGAAATTATCAATAAACTCTTATTCACATACAAAAAACCGGAAGACGGAGTCCATCCGAAACAACCACGTTTGATTAAACATTGAATTATACGGAGGGTTACTTTCGAGATAGACTGTACGAAATCATTCAATCCAAAGCGGTGCTATTTTCCTGCTACGACGGCCGTCAAACCCGCGAAAGCCTTCACCAATTTAATCCTCTTGTTGTCCTAAAGAGTATCTTGTCTTCAAAGACTTCAGGAAGTCTGTTAGTGGAAAAGATGATACATTCTTATGAAACTGCAGCTGCACGAACAGATGTTTGAGTTTGATGAATAAGTAGGATTCCATAGAATCTGTATCAGAACCATTTCTCAAGCTGCAAGTGATGAAGGGTTTCGTAGAGGGATCGATTCGGCTCTTGCTCCATCAAGCTCTTCCACTGAAAAGGAACCAGAACCACGAGGACTGCAGGTCATATATTGAAGATCAATCCCCCCACTCCTACGTTTTGAATAAAGCAAGATATCAAAGTAGGACAAAATTACTTAAAAAGGTATCATTTTGGTACTTTTTGTTAAGAGACAATGTTGTTGCACAATTTGTCCTCGGGAGGGCGCTACCATTTTTTTTTAAATAGGTTGGGGGCGGTTCCTATGACAACTTGTTTACCAGATACTTCAATTTTCTACCACAAACTGTTTTATTCTTGAAAATTCAGCTGTTCCTGATCTTTCAGTACCTACATTCATATTCTTTTTGGAAATCTGTAAATAAATGATAAATATACCATAATTTCAAGAAAAAATGTACTTAAAACTCACTCTCATTTTTCCTAATAAATGTTTGGAAATGTTCACCATTAGACCCGAACTGTACATAAATAAAAAATAAATATATTTGAATTCAATTATTCAGATCAGTGATTCCCAAAGTGGTCCAGATGGACCCCCAGGGGTCCACGAGAGACTCGTCGAAGTTTACGTTGGCGTAACCATAAAATGGGGGTTCACAACTCATAAGCGGGGGTCCACGAGAATGTATCTGGTTTAGATAGTAAAGAACTAAAATGTTGGCTTGACTTTACCTATCAATGTAGGCAGATAATATTTCAAGAAGCTCAGCGACTATTACATGTAAAAACTGGCAAATTTCATATTCAGTACGCGTCGAGACTTGCAAACCGCCGCTGCCTTCCGCAACGCTTGTTCAAACGTGCAAAGGCAACAAAATACAACTTGGGTGTGCTTGCAATCTTGCATGAACTTTTTTGATTCTTCACCATTATAAATTTTAAATAAGAATGGCAAAGAAGTGGAGAATGTAGAAGAGGAGCTACTCTAACTTGGCACTAATGAGGAGCTGAAGGTGAAATAATGTTTAATTTTAATTACATTACGACTGAGCAATAGTGTAATAATTACATATTTCAATAAATAACATAAGAAAATATACTATTTTTATTTTTACCACACCCAATGGAGAGTTTTCTAATTAAATTAATTGAGAATTGATTGGTTTCTTGGTGATGTGAGTAGATGTCAAAAAAGTAAAGTTGGGTGTAATCACTTTTTTGCCATCCACTCACAAAACAATCAGTTAATTAATTAACCAATCAATTCTCATTTTTTATTCAAAAACTGTTAATTCGTGGTTGGAACGCAGCCGTAACGAAAATTTCCATAGTTGGATCTGATCTTTACATTTTTTGTCGAGTTTTGGAAATATGGTAAAAATGTAGCTGCAGGGGGTCCGTCGGAACCAGTAAAATTTTGGGATTAATTTATGAAGAAAAAGAATTTGGGAACCTCTGAATTAGATCAATATTCTACTGATATTATTGGAGTTGCAATACTACTTTTAAAGCACGCATGCCAGCATTCAAATAAATCTCTTTTTGTTATAAAGTACTATATGAAGGTATTTTATTTCTTGTTTGGGTGTACAAATGTATAAAAAACTCTCTCTTACAAATCTTACAAAATTTATGACATTGGTGTCCTCACCAGTTGTTTATTGTTTTGACGCTGTTCCTCAATTTTCTCATTCATAGTACTCACCCACTTGTAGTGTCCATCATAATTGTTGGTCTTGACATTTATGGTGCACAGACGGCGAACGAATACAAGGAATTCGGACGAAATACTTATTTTCATTGCGTTTTCAACACTACCAAAAAGCACATTCATATGCAGAACGACAAATTGCAAATTATTAAGTAGATAGTATTATACTAAACAATTATGAATGATTGATTAGGAATATAATAAATCAATTCCTTGATAACAAAACTATTTTGAAAATCTATTATTTGCATTAGTTTTTGTCATTTTAGAGTATCTGACAGTATTTTAAATTTTCTGATATAGGTATTTGCGAATTATCAGCTTATTATTCACGGAAAATATAAACTGAGAATCTATTAGATTATATAGAGAGCTCTCAGATAATTCGATATGGCTCATCGACAGACATCACGTGCATTCACAGCAATCAATATAAGTGAAAGATCTTTATGACATAGATCGATTTTCAAGACATTTCATGCAATAAAATTAGATTTTCTTTTAAAAAATTCAATGGGCCTACCAATCAAATCGGGGTGCTTAGTATTTTGGTGTCGCATCAGTAAAAAAGGCTTCATGGATTGGTTCGAAAGACATAAAACACATTGCGGAATAGGAATGTCACTGGTTTCAGTCCTTGGCTTCACTATAAAACTGTACTGTAAGTAGCTTTCATCACATTTACGATTGGCCGGTGATTCAGCACAATCCTTTGAAGTAGAAGAGGACGTCAGAAATCGTTTCACAGTTTAGTTTTCTTATACGAAATCAGAATTATTAATTACAACACCCACAACTAACCTGTAAAGCCGAGTGAAAGTAAAAGAAAATCCTTTTAAAGACCCACAGAAAAAAAATGAAACACCCTTTGTTTACCAATTGTACTATCTGGGGATTCCTAGGTAAAATTCCTGAAGTGTTTTATTGTTTTATTACCTAGGAATTATGAATTCCAATGTAATCGAAAAACAAAGATGTCAGGTCGTTCACTGGGTTATGGGTATATCGTTTTTCTAGAGAACCGTGAGCTGAGTCATGTTTAACACAGTGTTGCTCACAGCAGTAACGCGTACCACCTGAAATGTTCCCGCGTATACTGGTGGTACGCGTACCACCGGTTGGGAACCCCTGATTTAACAGGTTGCACCCGCAATGTTTATGCTTGTGAATTTCCAAGGATTCTAAATAATTGAGTTTGTAACCCATCTTTGCATAGTGAAAAATTTCCGTATCGTTTAGATTCGGGAACTTGTGGTTGCATGCCAAGCAATGGTTTGAAAACGTAGAATGATTTCTTCCTAGTCTGAAGGACCTTTCACGTTCAGCATACTGTTTTTGGAAATTGCGACCACATTGTCCCACATAAACACTATTACACTCCGGACACTTAAGCTTATAAACTCCAGATTTCTCCAACTTGTCCACCTTATCTTTGGCATTGAAAAGGAAATCAGATAACCCTGCATGTGGTCTGAATGCCACTTCCACATTGTTTTTTCTGAAGAGACCTGAATGAAAGTGGTAAAAAACATAGAAAGTTTCAATTCCCTTTCCTTCATTATGATTTCTTACCACGTAGTAACAGTTACATTCATCAATTTATTGATAAGTCATTTTATATTAAGTTGTTATGGCTTGATGTAAAATCGAATTCTATATACAGTGAAAAACCTAAAAATTGTGTTATTTGAACTTTCGTTTGTATAATTCCTAGGTATAGAGTTGATGACATAGGAATGAAATCACATTAAATATTATATTGTTAGCTCAGCTACAAAATATAGCTTCTGTTTAAAAATCTGTTTAAACAGATGGATACAAAAATTAAGTTGAAGGGAGACACCATGTATGTTTTTATTTCGTTGATAACTTACAACATAAGAGTTTGAAAAAGAATTTGTATTGAAGTTTTGTTCACGTTGACATACTTTGTTTAATAAAAAAGAAATCAAAAATTGGATAAATAATGAGTGAATGTATTTTAATTATTTTACAGGTACCCATGAGAGAAGAATTCTTTTTACAGAGATCCAAAAAAAAGGTGACTTTTTATTCAATTCAAAAGCTGCCAGTGATGGAGAAATCATCAGGATGCGGAGAAAATTCAAAAATATTACTACAACTAAAAATATGCCATGTCCCTATTGTAAGGGATTTTATTCAAAAAAAAATTTAAAGAGTCATTCAGAGAAATACTGCATAGCACGAAATGGACAGAATGAGAAATATTTTCAGAGAAAGGGATTAAAAAATACCAAACAACTGACGAAGTAGAGTGACCACTAGACTAACTTTAAATTCTAACTTTGCTAAAAAAAAATTTAACTGTGCTTCACCATTTTCAAATACCACGAGCCGCCACTGATCTGTGTTCTTATTGTAACCTGTGTTCTTGTTGTAATCTGTGTTCCTCAGTTGGGACATTTTAACAATGTATTACTTGGTAAAGTTTATGTGCGATGGTATATATCATGTGTGTACAGAAAAGGGAATACGCCTATCTAAAAATGGTATTAAGGCCAGATATGGAAAATATTGGTATAAAGCCAATATTTTATGTGAAAATCGTAAGTAATTTGTTTAAATAATGTATGTAATAATTTCTATTCCAGAAGTAATTGAAAAAATTGTTCATTTGTTTGTAGATTCGATGAATGTATTGAAAGATATTTGTTTCAATTCAAATGAAAAGCATATGGTGGTTGATTTGTCTAGAGAAGAAATGTCCTTTCAAGCACTTGTTAACCTGTCTAAGAAAAACAAACATCCTGTGAAAGGAATAGAATATTAAATGAGATAGTGCTTGATATTCCAAACATTGATTACATAAACACTCCAAATGAACAGAACAGGGGTACTATTCGTACATTTGAATGTCAGAACACAGAGGATATTAATAATTACATTGGTATTATTGATAAATCTAAAGAGAAACAAACATTGTTCCAAATAGATATCACATCAAATAACATGCTTTCTGATATCCCAAGTATTGAATGTACTTCAAGTGAAAAAAATATGGTCAAACAGAAATCCTCTAGGATTTCAGTAGAATCCCATTCAGCTGCAGATGATATTAGTTTTGATTTTACTATGGAAGAACCAGCTCAGAAATTTGAAAATGTTATTTTTGAGTTTTATGATATTGATATATGCAGATACATCTATAAATAGAAACTGCAGCCAAAAGGATAAAGATAATATATCATTATGTATGTATTGTGGAATCATATTACCTGATTTGGATGAACATATCCAAAAACATCATGGGCTTCATTTAACTTCTTCAAGCAATNGTCATATGTTATCGAATTCTCAAAGATAAAGAAAATATAAGAATACATTTCACGGAATCACACTGTTTTATACAGTAGCATAGTATTTCATAGCAATTGGACAGCAAACAATGCGTATTAGACAGAAAATGTTCAATTATACAGCAATTTGCAGCACTGTTTGTGATACAACAGTGATAGTAAGTCACACCAGATTTTGTACAGCAGAAATCGAATTAGATACAATCAAGTAATCATTTTCAGTGTCAGGTCAAAATTTTCTGATCCATGTCTGAAAAAATATCAAAGTCGGTTGCCTAGTAAGTAATTTCGGGTACTTAAAAAATCGAATTGATACGATCAAAAAATAATTTTCAGTATCAAGTCAAAATTTTTTTATCCATATTGTGAAATATATCAAAGTCGGTTGATAATAAGTAATTTCGGATTTTTTGCATCAAAAATCAAATAAGATAAAATCAAGTAATAATTTTCAGTGTCAGGTTGAAATTTTCTGATCCACATTCGAAAATATATCAAAGTCAGTTGCTCTTATTTTCTTTTTTGCCAAACTATCGAATCAGAAAAGACAAAAAATTATTTTTAGTGTCAAGTCGAAATTTTCTGATTCCCATTCTAAAAAATATCAAAATCGGTTGATAGATAAAACCAATTAATAACTTTCAGTGTCAGGTCGGAATTTTCTGATTCATATCTGAAAAAATATAAAATTCTGTTATTAGTAACTGATTCCGAGTACTTAAAAAAATTCAAATTGAAAACGAAAAATATAATGTTCAGTGTTGAGCTAGTAAGTAATTCGGAATACTCAAAAAATTCTAATTGAAAACGATGAAAAAATATTTTTAGGATCAAGTAAAAATTTTCTGATCCACATTCTAAAAAATATCAAAGTCAGTTGCTATTAAGTAATATCGGATTTTTTTGTACAGCAGAAATCGAATTAGATACAATCAAGTAATCAGTGTCAATCAGTGTCAGGTCAAAATTTTCTGATCCATGTCTGAAAAAATATCAAAGTCGGTTGCCTAGTAAGTAATTTAAGGTACTTAAAAAATCGAATTGATACGATCAAAAAATAATTTTCAGTATCAAGTCAAAATTTTCTGATCCATATTGTGAAATATATCAAAGTCGGTTGATAATAAGTAATTCCTGATATTTTGCATCAAAAAACAAATTAGATAAAATCAAGTAATAATTTTCAATGTCAGGTTGAAATTTTCTGATCCACATTCGAAAATATATCAAAGTCAGTTGCTCTTATTTCCTTTTTTGCCAAAATATCGAATCAGAAAAGACAAAAAATAATTTTTAGTGTCAAGTCGAAATTTTCTGATTCCCATTCTAAAAAATATCAAAATCGGTTGATAGATAAAATCAATTAATAACTTTCAGTGTCAGGTCGAAATTTTCTGATTCATATCTGAAAAAATATCAAATTCTGTTATTAGTAACTGATTCCGAGTACTTAAGAAAATTCAAATTGAAAACGAAAAATATAATGTTCAGTGTTGAGCTAGTAAGTAATTCGGAATACTCAAAAAATTCTAATTGAAAACGATGAAAAAATATTTTTAGGATCAAGTAAAAATTTTCTGATCCACATTCTAAAAAATATCAAAGTCAGTTGCTATTAAGTAATATCGGATTTTTTTCAGCAAAAATCGAATTAGATACAATCAATTGATAATTTTTATTGCTAATTTGAAATTTTCTGACCCACATTCGGAAATATATCAAAGTCGTTGCTATTATTTCCTTTTTTGCCAAAATATCGAATTAGAAAAGACAAAAAAATAATTTTTAGTGTCAAGTCAAAATTTTCTGATTCACATTCTAAAAAATATCAAAGTCGGTTTATAGATACATCCAAGTACTACTTTTCAGTATCAGATCAAAATTTTCTGATTTATATCTGAAAAAATATCAAAGTCGGTTGCTAGTAATTCCGGGTTCTTCAAAAATATTCGAATTGAAAACAACCAAAAATTAATTTTAGGATCAACATTTCATTTCACTACAGTTGAAATATATTTCATTTATTGATTCTAATTCACTGATATTCAAAAGTATCCCTCCAGAAATGAATCTTAGATCTCATAAGCATTTCTGTTAATTTTTGTATTGAGCATATATGTCTATTTCTAGAGGAATTTGTAGTTTTTTTTTACTTTTTTGTATGTAATAACGTTTATTATTTTTCACTCAGTGAGTTGTTTTACAACTTTTATCAAAATTATAAAATAATGAGTTATTTTATAACTTCTATCGAAGTTATAAAATAATTAACATAGAAAGTTGTTCAAAACTTGTTTGGGCTAGTTTCATATTGAATTCATTCGCATTCAAAATATTTTCTACATATTCATCTCCTGAAATTTTGTGCGGATATTATTTGGATAATTTAAAATTTTGTTCCCATAAAAGTGGAATTTTAAAAGACATCCTTCGGACATTTTCACAAGAGCCGTGTGGCAACACTGGTCACTCGAATATTATTGCAGAAAGTGCAGACAGGTCTTTATTCTTTAGCTTTTTTTTACCTTGCATGAACTGTGGCATGAATATTTTCATCCTCATGTTAGTGAAATTTAGTGAAAACATAATTGTTGTAATCTGTGTTCTTGTTGTAACCCGTGTTCTTGTTGTAATCTGTGTTCTTGTTGTAATCTGTGTTCCTCAGTTAGGACATTTTAACAATGTATTACTTGGTAAAGTTTATGTGCGATGGTATATATCATGTGTGTACAGAAAAGGGAATACGCCGATCTAAAAATTTTACTAAGGCCAGATATGGAAAATATTGGTATGAAGCCAATATTTTATGTGAAAATCGTAAGTAATTTGTTTCAATAATATATGTAATAATTTCTTTTCCAGAAGTAATTGAAAATAATTGTTCATTTGTTTGTAGATTCGATGAATGTATTGAAAGATATTTGTTTCAATTTAAATGAAAAGCATATGGTGGTCGATTTGTCTAGAGAAGAAATGTCCTTTCAAGCACTTGTTAATCTGTCTCAAGAAAAACAAACATCCTGTGAAAGGAACAGAATATTAAATGAGATAGTGCTTGATATTCCAAACATTGATTACATAAACACTCCAAATGAACAGAACAAGGGTACTATTAGTACACTTGAATGTCAGAACACAGCGGATATTAATAATTACATTGGTATTATTGATGAATCTAAAGAGAAACAAACATTGTTTCAAATAGATATCACATCAAATAACATGCTTTCTGATATCCCAAGTATTGAATGTACTTCAAGTGAAAAAAATATGGTCAAACAGAAATCCTCTCAGATTTCAGTAGAATCCCATTCAGCTGAAGATGATATTAGTTTTGATTTTACTATGGAAGAACCAGCTCAGAAAGTTGAAAATGTTATTTTTGAGTTTTATGATATTGATACTTATGCAGATACATCTATAAATAGAAACTGCAGCCAAAAGGATAAAGATAATATATCATTATGTATGTATTGTGGAATCATATTACCTGATTTGGATGAACATATCCAAAAACATCATGGGCTTCATTTAACTTCTTCAAGCAATAATGGTGAGTGTTTTAGCAAATCTATATTGCTCTTAATTTCCATAGAGCTAGATAAAGTGATTTTTTTACCTTTTAAATGATTTAGTTATACAGAAAAAAATGATGCATTAAATCTGTAGCTTACTGAATATTAAATGAAGAAAGTTAATTTTTCCATACACTTTCAAGATATATGGCAGATAAAAATGAAAATTTTTAATAAATTCTGTGGAATAGTATAAGGTTGTAAAGAACACTTACAGAATTTCTTTGTATCAATTTCAGTCGACTACAAAATTTTTTCAATACTTTTTGTCATAGTAGGTACCATTTGTTAAAAAAATTTATCTTGAACAGTAATTTTTTATATTCAACACAAAAAAGAGGGAATTCTCAACAAAGTAGCAAGACAAAATTCCGACTGTACTGTTTTTCACTATACATGGATATCTCGTAAATAATAAAAGATAGAGAGTGGATTGAATTGTGAATTTTTTAAAGAATTTTTCAGTGGCACGCAATAATAGGCAACTTTACCTATTATTGCTCACTCTCTATCTCTTGCTATTTACTATATTCCCATGCATAAACTCGAATTTGAATTTCCCTGTAATTACATCAAAGTGGTTGATTTTTATAATCTGAATAAGTTTTAGTAATCAATGTTTTTTCAAAAGATCACACTATTTATCTTTCCTTTTTTTTTGGGGAAAATATACATTTTAGTTTTTTGAATCTTGGTGAATTTGTAATAATAGATTTCATTTTGTTCAATAGTTGACACTGGTTGTAGTCAGAGAAAGAATCAGAGAGAATTGTATCCTAATAAAAAACACAATTGTGTTTATTGCAATAAGCTTCATTTCAAGTTGGCCAGACATCTTCAACGAAAACATTTTGATGAAGAAGATGTGAAAAAAGCATGCTCATTAAAGAAAGGTTAGTATGCTGAATACCATTG
>NW_019295389.1:0-17903 GCF_000500325.1 Leptinotarsa decemlineata
AAAAAAGCGTCGGGTGCCAATCTGGCAAACAGCTCCAAATCTAGTATTTATAACAATGGATATTTATCATCCCACGCTTTTTTTACAACAAAATTAATTTTTCTGTAAATAGATTTATTCTGATTTAAAACTTATTTAAAGTCTTTAGTTATATCAAGCTACAGAACTTATTATCGATGTTGAACACAATCTTGAGTTGAGTTTCGAATTAATTTTTAGTTTGTGTTGCTATTGAAGCCCGTTTTTTCAGTTTTTCAAACTATTTATAATAGCTCAACTCAACATATTTGTGAAATAATGAAACAAAAATAAAAATTAATTGTATGGAATATTTTCATGAAGAGATATACAGATCGGCAGCCTTTATTCAGTTTGGCACAAGAATTTTATAATTTTGTATTAATGGTAAAAACTCAATATTCGTCGTCATACTGTCCGTCAGTAATCACTAAATTGTCCTTCATCCAATTGCCAGTTCTGAACTTGAATTTTCATTAGACGATGTTGAAGCCATTCTCTCCTAGTTACGTTATTATGGTTTATTTGCGAGACTCCTGGTCATTCGGAAAACTTCACTCATTGAATCAATCTGCATTTTCCATGTAGGTGTACGTATCCGGAAAGGCATTTCACTCTGAAAATATTCCTCGTGTGTATCAAAAATTCAGTTGTTTGTTCCACCTCATTATTTTCACTGTTCTGCAGTTGTGTATACTCGAGTTTTTCTGGAAAAAAATCAATTATATACTCAATGTTCTCAATAGGTATGATTCGATATTATCTCTTTGAAACCGACTGAGTCCTTCCATTATTGTATAAATCTTTAATTTTTTTCTGGAATATACACAAACAAAATAGCAATAGAACCTTTTTTTCTATAATAACGAAGACATGTCGATTTGTTTTATGAAAACAAGAATTTGTTCATGATGAAATTTCCACTCGAAGGTAATTTATTCTGAATTGAAGGGGTTATATTTTTAGGAGTGATTAATTTTTGGGAAGGAAAGTTTTTGGCTTTCTACTACTCCATCTGATACAAAAAAAAAGGATGAGAGAATCTTCCAAAGAAAGGAAGGAAGTAATCAATTTGAAACTCTAAATTTTTTTTTGTAGAGCTGTGATATTACTGGAATTTAAGGCGCCGGTATCTAGCGAGGTATTTGGGGTATAAATAAGGACAATACTGTATCTTATTTAGTTTAATCTTCCTCTTGAAGATGGTCACTTGATGGTCGAGGTGTTAAAAATAACTGTTTGGTGTTGAGATTCAACTCCAGTAATATTTATACTTCGTGAAATAAAAAAACTATTTAATATTCATATGTATCACAAGTATGTCACACAATTATTGATATTGTCACGATGTGTAGAAAGTACAGGTTATATGCTTTTCTTCAAAGTGTTGAGTATGGAGTGAAAAAAATTGCAAGTACATTTTGAATTTTCAATTCATCAATATGACACTATAATTTGTCAATTATGTAATAAATACTCGATTCTCATTCGAAATTTCGGCCAAAAAATTGTGATAGAGGAAGGATACATTGGTGAGATACATTATGTAGGTATCTGTACGAGTCCTTAAATATAAATGTTGCTTTTGAAATAGAGGGATATAAAATTAAATTGTAACGAATACTTTTTTGTTTGTTCATTATATAAATGTATGGAAAATCAACATGGAAGCTGCCAAGGAAGGCATATTAAAAGTAAAAAAATTAAACTCTGAAGAATTATAATACTAACATTATATTGATAACAGTTGCCTTCAAGATAAAATTGAATAATAATCGAATATTCGTTGGACATACAGATTATGTTGAAATGAGAAAAAGTTGCGTCTTTTAGGACTAATGTTGATTCTGATGTTGAAGTCGATGTTGATGGGACATTACATTGTTTTCATATTCATCAGTTATTGTATTTGAGTTCTAAAATGTACCACATGGATGTTTTTCAGATCTGAAACCTGCATGTTTCGATCCCCACAAAGTTGTAGTGTGTTTCTTTTCTTGTACTGGTCCAAATTTTGACAGAATTGAATTCCAATGCATACATGCAATTGTTTATTTTATCATATCTTCGGTTGAGATTTCATGTTTTGCAAATCTATTTTGTTTTTCTGAAAAGAGGCAAACAATTAATACAACGATGCTCATAACCATAAACAAACTCATCAGATCAGTTGACGGGCTGTAGTATTGAACCAATCAGAGATAAGAAAATTGAAAAGAGCAACTCGCTGTCCGCTTCGAAAAATAGCACCACAAAGTTTAGTTCAGCTCTGAACATTTGTGAAAAATATGAATATTCCGTTGATTTTATTTCATTCAATATTCTTAAAAATATTATTTCCACTATCTATAAGTTAAAACTGATCTGAAGTGATAATACAGAATTTCTTTTATTTCTTGTACACCCCACTCCCTCAATAAATTATTTGGTGTATATAGTAATCTTTGTATTTTATAATAAACATAGGTACCGTAATAGCTAAAAGCACATTTCGATTCACACCTACACAAATATACAAATTGAAGCAATAATAGGCGGTATAATGGCAGCGCATGTATCTCAAGACAGTGATACGTGGATATACACGATCATTTATACTCATCTATGAATTTTGATTAAAGGGATTCCTAGCCCCAATTGCTTAACAAATGTTTCTTAATAATTTACGAAACACACTGGTGACCGCCACTCGACAATCCGGATATCACTTCGATACGAACCTGTTCAATCTCCAAAACCAAATGAATAATGAAAAGAGAAAATTTGTAGGAATGTAGGAAGCAGGTTCGGATGGCTTTGACTTCGTGTCACCGTTTAGGTGATATGCAAGTTTAATGATGTTTAATGTAGTTTAAAACGGCTTTTTTTGAAAATGAATAGAAGAATATTGTATCAAGTATAATTCATTTGCTATAAGGAAAGAATAATATTCAATTGATTGTTATGCAAAGATTGATATGTCATGCGTATATTTTAAACCAATAAAAACTTCTATTAGGAAATATTTTCATATAATTGGAACAAGACTAAGAAGAAATAAGTATAATCGAATAAAATTTATTTATTTTTTCTTGCATATAAGCTATTTCTTCTACTTAAATCAAAATTTGAAATTATTAGATCAAGTAGAACAAGAATAGAAATTTATTAATAGGCAATTTTTTGGGCGAATTAGGAAAATATATCAAACTAATACACATAAATAAATATTACTGGAGTTCTTTCCAGATAAGGCAAATTGTAAAATAAATTTAGGTGTGGTATACCTGTATGGTGGTACATCTGTATAGCATAAATAGCGTTAGCTTCGCGAAGTTTAATCTTCCTCTTGAAGATGATCACTTGGTGATCGAAACAGGTGTCGAGGTGTTGAAAATAACGATTTGGTGTTGGGAAAAAACTCCAGTAATATTCATTGCTACACCAAAGGTGCATCAGTGCATCATAAGTATTACACATAAGCCAAACCTATCTTTTTAAGATGAGTGTTAATCTCAAATGAAGAAGTTTTTTGTGTGTATGATGCTAATAATTTTTTTTCATAACTAGTAGATCCAAAAAAATATCGAAATAGAATTTACGAAACACACATGAGTTGAACGGTACGAATATCTTCATTAGTGATGAATTGATCCCATTGATCAAGTGGCTGTCGAAGGTGGAAACGAAGCACACTCTTTGGGCCGCTCTATGACGGTGAATATAGGCTGAGATCGCATATGCAGGACATGCATGAAGGTCTCAGGATTCAAATTAGCTCCTAAACAGATCCTCACATTTTTTCACGGGAATCAGAAAACACAACCATGTATCACTCTAGTGAAGTCTGATTATACTATCTATTAGGAAAAACATGCTAATTTTCAGAAGGTTCACCCAATCGTATAGAAATTATCTAAAACGAAATACATTCACGTGTAATTTGAAAATTTAAAAACTCCACAGTAAACGTTTTATATATCATTTTATTTGATTGTTTTTTGGAATGTGAACGTATGTAGTTTTGTTGGAAAGGAATATGAGAGGTCATTATAAGAAATCCAATCAGAGTTTTGCATTTATTCGAGTACTCAGAAATGTCTATAAGTCCAGCGATTGGTATACAATGAAGAATTTTGAACGGCATGAATTCAAAGTGAACTCAAAATTAAAGTGGCTGTCTCAAACTGATCAATACTATTCAATTTCACCTTCTTGTTTACCCCCATAAACTCATGATTCACAGGAAATAATATTACATATTTGAGAAAAACAAACAAAATACAATTGACCTAGTCATTCTGAAATCAGAAATCGTCATTTATTTTTTTATTTCCAAGTTCTTCTTTTCTTGCTTCATTCGAATTGTCATATATAATGTAGTTTTCCTTCATAATGCACTCCCAAGTGAGTTCAGAGACATTACACGTCTTACATGGTGTGCCAACAGAAACTTGAACTTGTAACACAAAAAACGGACGAGTGATAACGAATTTCGATTTTTTTTGTTTCGACAGGATCTGAATTTGATGAGAAAATCGCATCCCCCAACATCATCCTCTTGCAGAAAGCAGTTTTCCTTTTTATTTTTTGCAGTAGCATAGATGGCTCGTATGATAGATACATCATCATTTCAAATTACTATGGCCCTACTAGTTCCTCAGTATTTCAATTTGAAATGGGTTCATTCGTTTCATTGTTGAAATTTCATTTGAGGAAAAGTACAGCATGTGCCTTGTTTCTCCCGGAAGTCTTTTGTGAATATTTGTATGATTCAAAACTGAGTTTCCCATTGATTTATTAGATGTTTTAATGAATGGATTCAAAAATCTTATTGGTAACTCAATAGTCTGAGTTGTTGAAATGGTGGTCGATACTTTTGTTTATCAACATATACTAACACATACAGTTAGTGTGATAGACACAATTCTTTTTACAACTGTATGAATTCAAAAATATTATTGGTAACTCAATAATAGTCTGAGTTGTTGAAATGGTGGTCGATACTTTTGTTTATCATCATATACTAACACATACAGTTAGTGTGATAGACACAATTCTTTTTACAACTGTATGAAACTATTTCTACAGATTAATAATCAAATCTAAATACTTTGAAGAAATTACATACATCTGTAAAAGCAGTGAGAAATATATATCTGACAAATGATTTGTGGAATTTTGAAACTGTTCGAAGTAGAAAAAATTCTTTTAGCGACAACTTGTGAACAATATCTTTGAAATCACGATGGCTAAAGTTCGATATTGAAAGCAATTTTCGTAATTCGATTTTCGCTACATTTGGTGGCGTTTTTCATAATAGATAACATATTAAATTTCAATTGGTTGTTAGTTTCATATTAGTTTCCATAGAGAACATGAATATTGCTAAGGCAAAGTATTTCAATATACGTATATGTCTATGGCACTAATATAGTTTTAATTACTACGACTAATGGAATGTGTCTTTTGTGACTTCAGTCAATAACACGGGCGAAAAATTGGTGATCAGACTTCAAAAACTAGAAGTAGAAATTAAATGTAAAAGTCGAGTGAACGCTCGTTTTGAAAAATTATCAATAATTAATTTAACGGTGACTTAGTATTCACTACAGTTCATTTTTAAGTAGTCATTTGAACTGCAATGAAACGAAAACTGTATGGATCATAACTTGTTACATGGTAAATATAATTCAGTGATAAATAATTGCACTGAAGATTAAATTTCATATCGTTATATTGTTAGGAAAACCACCTTCATGCTTTTTCAATTCTCCACATATTCATAAATTGAGGAGAGTTTCTGAAGAAAAGAAAAAAAATCTAATATTCCATAACGATATTTAGATTACGCACATTTTTTTAAATTATATTCAAATCCTTTTTGATTACGAACATAGACATTAATTTCATTGATAATAGAATTGACACATATAACGAGCAGGATAATTACGTAATGCCACATAAGAAGGTGCAGATTCGCTTTTTTGAGTGATATAAGCCATAAAACTTGTGAGAAACATTTCATATCAGAAAGACATACTTTGTTTCAATTTATTTTTTGTACTTTCCTTTTGAGGATTCATGATATCAATGGAGCAAACAGTTTTATGGATGGCTTCATCCAACTATATTATGATGAAGCAGATTTGTCTCTTCCAGTTACAAAGTCGTAGTTTTGTAAGAATTGCGTGAATCACCAGATTTTCGAAATGATGTTCACGAAGAGTTCATTGGAAACTTCAACAAGTCTACTTAGATATTGAAAGATTTCCTTGTAAGTAAAATTTAACAAAAAGTAAAGCTATTCAGTCATTACTGAACAGATGTAGATGGAATGAATATTATCTGAAGAAGTTATCAAAATTTGAAAAAATTGATAAAAGTATGAAAAGTACGTACATTACAAATGAAAATACTCAAATAAAACATTTCATGGAAATTAGTAAACCTTGTTTTGTGTTTTTTCAGAATAATAAACATATCTCACCGCAGGCTTATTGTTATAACAAGTTAAGTCATTAATATCATATGAAACCAAAGCTCATAAATATAATTACGAAAATAACGCATAAGAAAATGACAAATCGATAATAAATTAATGCTGACAATAGATTGTCAACAATTCATGGATTTTTTCTCTCAGAGAACATTTATCTATATACATCTGAATCAACTCTAGTACTTATAGCATGAACACTTGCATCTTTTCAGAAGAAGTCACTGCAAACTACTTCATCACTGACAAAATTCCACATGTGCAACAAAAAATTCAAAATCTCAACTGTTTTCCCAAAATCGCTTATTCAGGACGTATAGGTATATTTGATGATTTCCAAAAATTTTTAAAGATTTTCATCCCACTAATATAATAATAATAGAAATAAAGTCCTGGGAAAAAACTTTTTGGCTTTATACTTCTCCATTCTCATGAAAAAAAGCTTCCTAAGGTAGGAAGAAAGTAACTGAGTTCAAATTGAACTCTTAACAAAGATGTGTTGATCATGAATAGAGGTTGCTTTCAGACTTGAATCGAAAGAAAAAGGCCTCCCGAAACAACTACTTCCACATGAACATTGAATTACACTAAATAGAAAATAATTTCGAAATAACTACTCTCTTATGAACATCGTATCAAGTATATAAAAACCACTTTTTCCTATTCAGTTTGTACTTCAGAATATCGTTATGGAATCGAACAGGAACAGTGGAACAGGAACGCTACACAATATCTACACAATACCTACATGAAAGAGTTATGATATATAACATTTCTCTTATATGAAACACTATTATCCTCAATGAATATTATCTCATCAGTTTTTTTTTTGGGTAACATTACAAGGTTAGATTAAGTTAGGTTAGGTTCAAAGTGAGTGGGTCAATTCGACCCTTCACTGCAACCGCAAGGGTTTATTGTGGTTCACACCTATTCAAACTCGACCAAATAAACCTAGCTTCTTGAGAAAGCCGATTAATCATAACATTACAAGACGAAGTACTCTTTTTATTCAGAATATTACGACTTTATGTCACAAAATGAGACAAATCTGATGTCACGATTAAACTACGTGAAAACATTCATACGCTTAATTGACTCAATCGTAGCCAAAGAAATTGTATTTATTTTGAAAGGGGATTTTTTCCTGAAATGTTTTATATTAGTTCTATCAAAAAGTTATCAGAAGAAATGAAACTCAGGCTAGTTAAATTTCTTATTCACCCCCATATCGAGTATTGTTGTTCGGTGTATTACAATTTTTTGCCGCAATATAACAAACAGAAGTTACAACGTATACCAAGTTCCTGCATGCGATTCGTATGCTGTATACCAATATGGTGAACATGTCACCCCATTTTTGTTGAAAATGAAGGAGCTGAATATGAGGTACAGAACCAATATTTGATAAAAATGTTTTTGTGTAAGTTGCTTCAAACTAAAACACCTAGTTATTTATATATGTATGTCAGAATTTCAAGGATGTTTTCTTATATAGTCCCTTCCTATCTGAATGAAATTTTACCCCTTTCAAATCATAATATTCAACAATTTGAGAAATAAATAAAATCACAGATGCTTACTGCTCCGTGCTAATTTAAAAGATTTAAAATTCAATGTACGGTAGTGCAATGAAATATTTAAATTGACCGAAATAATGTTAAGAAAATTAAGAGTTATAGCAACTAGATGATGTATTATTTTTTCTCTTCTCTATCATTGTTATGATACTAAATAAGTAAATACTACTACATACTGAATAAGTATGTATTTTCTTATACTTACTGTATAATTTTTGGGAAGGGTGGAAGAAAAAAAATATGGATATCATGCTTATTGTTTGAAAAATATAAATATTTTGTGATGTAAATTCAGAACAGTTTTTGAGAATCACTCGAAGTTTTCTTGGGGTACTTTATCGACATTGCCTTTTTTATTTTTTAACATGCTTATATTAGCTTCACTTGTATGTTTGTTTGTAACTGACCCCTTTGGACTCGATTTTGACTAACTATGAACGGACAGATGAATTTTAAACTTTTTACACTTATCAAAAATCGGTGGTATTACAATAAGTTCATCTCATTATCCTGAACAGGATCGCCAGGATTGAATAATTTCCTCACACAGTCTCTATGTGAGAACAAGTGAAACAACCACACTGTCTGTGCATGAGTATATATTTCATATTGAAACAAATGGCCTTGAAATAGCGAAACTCTGAATCCGATATGTCTACAGAACACTCAACAGCTCTAACGACGCTGCCATTGACATGCTGGCCACGCCCTGGAAGCCTAACATGGGCTTCAGAAGCATCCCTAGAGAGAAGCTCCTGGCTCCTGGGAGCCTGGAAATCCCCAAGGAATTCCAGGATATAAAACTATCTGAACCATAACTCTGCAGATAACCTACCATCAACTATTGTACCCGAATCATTTCATGCAACCACTAATAAGGACCCACATTAGGACCATGAATCTCAATGCCCAAGGACCATGAGGAAAGCCACTAACCCTGTTAGCCTAAAATTGAGAGTATTGTCACTATATTGAACTTGTTAAAACTAATCACTAACCCATCTAGATGTACTAACTTAGACTAAGAAAAACATTGTGTAACCAAACCAAAAAAAAAACCTTGTAAACTAACCCCATCTCTGAAGAAGCCCCTACATACCATCCAACCTACTCTTATCATGTACTCAAAGCAATTAGTAAACGTTTTCAATTCAGATTGAAGATTTCATTTCGAGTTGGCATGGATAGAAAACTGTATGGGGAATATTAAAACAGGCAAAGAAGATTGTCGGTACTGAATAATCGAAACATTGTTTGGTAGCCACAGTACACGCATTGATTCTTGCGTTATGTTTAACGAATATATCGCTCAGTTACGGTTATATCTGTTTCTGTGTGTTTAAAATATGTTTTTTCGTTAACCAGCTGTCGCACCCCTACAAACGACAACCCTCAGAAGTCGAAACTTGTGCGAGCTAAGGATTCACGAGGTCTTACCTTTTAACGTGTGATTCCTAACACGGGTTAGACGATAGCAAGTGAAGATCGATCATTCAGACTAGGGCTAGGACACAGCAGTCAATTGGAGTGAGTGAACAAAGCACCCACGCCGAACCGTTTGGCTACCGAACAATCAATCTTTTCATTTGTTTTTTTTTCTCTTTGCTAACAGTAACATAATAATATATTCCTTGAAGTATTCATTGCCCATTGTTTGAGAATCTTATAAATCAATATATTCTTGAAATATTTCCAGAAATATTTTTTTGAGAAACCGTTCAATAAATATTGTTTTCATTGCTGAAAAATAAATTTATTGAACTTAATGCTGAATACGAAAATTTAGCAATTATCATATTGTATTGAAGTTCTCTCACTTATTTTCAATTTGTCAATCGAATAAACGAACAAATTTCAACACATTTCTTTAAATATATTGAAACCAGACATATGTCATGGTTATTAAAAAAATATCTTTCATATAATTTGAAATGATTTCGTTCACTTTTGATATATAAATGTTTAGCATTGAACAAAATTGCCCAAAAATGCAAGTGATTATA
This sequence comes from Leptinotarsa decemlineata, assembly GCF_000500325.1. Classification (NCBI taxonomy): domain Eukaryota; kingdom Metazoa; phylum Arthropoda; class Insecta; order Coleoptera; family Chrysomelidae; genus Leptinotarsa; species Leptinotarsa decemlineata. The sequence goes on from NW_019295389.1 coordinate 10,080, forward strand.
ACAAATCGTTTATTCAGTAAACAAAATGAAAAATGTGATTTTGTGTGATAATTTTCAAAAAGCGATTTTGTCCTCAAAAAATCGGCCATTTCTAGCGAAGAGCAACAAGAACACCTTTTTTCATGAAAATGGGCAGAGTTGCTGAAGAATGCCAAGAATGACGATATCGCGAGAAAAGTTGATCACTCATTAAAATTTTTCAAACTCCCCATCGTATACCACTGACTGCATATTGCTAATATTTATCTTCATGAGATCAACTTCATTTTGTAGCATAACCTTCGATGAAAAGTTGAAGTTTCAATTAAATTAATGACGGTATTCAGGAAACAGTCTGTATATCAAATCGTTGAATAACAATTTTTCACGAAATAAACCTGAAAAGGTTGTAAAAGAAAATCATGTATTCGTAAGGCTGTTGAAGAAAAAGTTTGTTTTATTTTGTGAGAAATTCACTTTAGGAAAAATTAATAGTCCAACAAGAACTCTGTAGATATCAAATTGTATCTACGCACACATCACCTCACTTCTGTTCTTAAGGTTAGTATAAATTCAGGGGCTGCAAGGTAAAAATTGTAGTGCACATTTTATTATTTTTTTAATGTTAGAATGTTTTCCTACATATCCCTTTGATTTTTTTGTAAGGCAGTTTACAAGGTAAGTTGACTAAAAATCTATTTGGAAATCCTATAGTAGTAATTTCCTGGGATGCCTCAGTGGTGGTTATTTGAACTGCTTTCCTTCTCTCTGTAATGAAAATGTGAATAATCAATCATGAGACATGAAATAATTGAATGAAAGGCTCATTCAGTAATAATAATAGCGTTTATTGCCCAAACGTTTTACACGTATAGTGCAAACTGTACATGATAATTGAAAAAAAATTCTATTTGATGTAACACAAAAAACATATGTAAGAGAAAAAACATAAAATAAAAGATAGTGAATGTTTCTTTACTAATTGACTATAGAGTCGTACGAGATTTGTTTTTAATTTCACGTAAGCTGCAACAAAAAATATGATATAAGAGAGCTTGTTTGCATTACGACGCATAAAGTTAATTGATGACATCGAAATCAATTTTAGATTTGATGTTGTCATCGTCGATAGCAAGTAATAGTCCACCTTCACTTGTCGAATCTAACTGATTGAATTTGAGGTAATTTCGATAGATTTCATAATTATCAGGAAAGGGTTCACTAGATTCCACATCAGATTTCAAAAATACTATATTCACAATCGCTTACGTTAGAATAAAAAGTATCTACCTTGCTATTTAGCCCCTTTACATTCTGATAAAAAGTGGATATTGTGTAATTTCTTAAACTATTGGTTCGTTTAACGAAACCACCATAGATATATCATTGAAGTACTTCATCTTGTAGTTGTTATCACCATAGTTGACTCTGTCCAATATTTCTTGCTTGATTTTTTCAAGTATTCAGTTTGGCTCTTGGTATGATCTGTGGAAAAATTTACATTTTTCAGGTATGGTTTTGATTCAACTAATTTTGAGTTCCTTAACTTTTCGACTATGTCCTCTCTATCAAGAACCACTTTGATAGCGCGTATCTTCGACTCAGAGTAGACACCTACTCTATATTCAGTGATATAGTACTTACTCAGGATCTCCGAGACAGCATTTCCGTTAGATACTATTCGTTCACTGTTTGATAATTTTTCGCTGGGTTCAGAAACGGAACCTGTGAGTTGGCATTTGAAGCTATTTCGACCTTCAACTCCTCAGTGTCATTTTCTAATTTGATTATTAGAACTTTTAGTTTTTTTAGATCCTTTTCGATACTTCTGCAGTCGATACAGGTCGAATCATAGCCCTTATGGATGTATGAAGTACGCACTTCCTTTGAAGTTATATCTATACATAAGTGCTTGCATTAATTTTTACAAACACTATACGTGACTATGTCCGGCAAATGCTTGGTTGCAGTATTTACAGCATTTACAATTATTTACTGGATGTAACAATCACTGTCGACATGCCTCTGGTAGGGTGTTATCTATCCACTTGCCGTGACAGATGTAGCTAATTGCAGGCACTTCCTTGTTCAGTCCCCAAACACTAAATCAATTTTAGATATCATTCAATTTTAACTAAATTTGGACTTGAAACTGATTTGTATCTTCACGAAGTTATTCACGGTACTCTCACTGTCGTTTTGATGTGAAATTTTAAACTTTTTTGCGGACGTTAATGAGTCCCTATTATATTTTTTTTTGTTTAACATGATATAACAGAAATCCTTGAACAGATCCTTGATCATTTTCTGTGATAGTTATGTTTAGTAGGAGAAATTGTGGCCTAGAGTGCAAAGTTGACATATTTTGGAACAGAATATTTTGTTAGGCCCTAGTTAGTGGAGGGCGAGGTACCTCAAGAAATAAATATTTTAATGATGTTGAGCAAATACGCACCATTGGGACACAAAACAAATACTGCTCTCACACTCCAGAATTGCAAGACTATTCCTAACACAAGTTTCACCAAGTTGACGTCATCAGGGGATGAACTTTACAAATTTCCAACTCTGACGTCATCTACTCATATCGAACAGAGTACACATTTTTTTTATCCTATTTATTGTACTCTCTTAGATTTAAGACATTTACTAATTTCCATATCATACTTCGCCTATTTATTTCTAACAATATCTGTTCAGTGTTGCCTGAACGCACTGTTCGAATGGAATGTCAGTTGGTTAGGTTAGCTTAGATTAGGTCAAAATTAGATGAACACATTCAATAAATTCATTACCGTATACAGGGTGTTTCAAATTCGATCCTCACCATTGGGATCGCCAAAACTATAGGAGAAACGAAGATGGTTGGATTGGGGCAAATAACAATATGCCGTTGAGAAAGTACTGAAATTCTGACTATATCCAGAGGTGTTCGGAAAAAACAGAAACTTCGGAAAATGGTTTCTATTTTTTCTCTGGCTTTATTTTTCGAAGGATTCGAGAATAAATTGCACTTTTACTTTGCTACTTTTTCACTGCTACATAATGGTTTGCTATCCGACGTTTCGTCTTCCGGCCACCATCATCAACTCTATTTCTTTTATGGGCTCTACATTGGATTCTCTATGTTTTGAATAGAAACAGATTTTACCTTTTCAATGATGTATCATAAGTAATCGAAAAATTGGGGGTATTAAAAAACTAATTCTTATCAAAATAGGCTTTGAATTTGATGTTTCTGAATTTGACTTTCAATTTGTTACACTCAATGACATTTTGTTATTGCACAAGTCACTGAATTCTTGGCGAAAAATGGATTTTACGAATGAATAAAAAAAGATAAGATACAAATTTATTACAAATACGATAGAAACAGTGTTAGCACATCGGAAATGTATTTAAACTTGTATCCCGAAAGACGACAAGCACATCGAACTATGTTCAAGTTATTGCATCAAAATCTCACCGAGTTTGGTTTGTTTGAAAAGCCAATGAAAAATACGGAGACAAAATCAACAATAAAAATTTGATAAATGAGGTGTATGAGGTATTAGACATTGTGTCCTTTTCAATGAAAATAGAACTTTGAACAAATAACAATAATCAACTAAAATGTAAAGACAAAAGTAAATCACAGCAAATACCCAAAATGCTGACCTTTTTCATGATAACACAACTGTTTCCTTCTTCGAATATTACTCACATGATTTATTCCCTTCCTCCTCAATCTTCCGAACTCTCTAAAGATTCTGTGTTCACGGACCCCAATATTTTGATATTTCCCCATAAAAATGTATCCATAACACTTAAGTTTGGAGACCTTGCTGGCCACCTCACCGGCCCATTTTTCCCTATCCATTTGTGACCAAACCTTTCAGTCAGGTAATTAGATACTCGTCTGGTAGTGTGCGGTTGAGCACCATCATGTTAAAACCAGATGATGTTAAAACTGGTGATAGGTTTCTCCATTCAGAATTCCGTCAAGTAAATGAGGACCCAAAATTCTATATTTTTAATTCCTGCCCACACTAAATCGCACTTGAGATCGAATTTTTTGTAACCGCCTGGGGTTGTTTATGCTCCAAATTGATTGATTGAATTTTCCACAATCCGTAAAAGTGCTTTCATCTGTCCAAATTGCATTTTCCTGGAAAAAAAGGAAAATTAGGTCTTCCTATTAGCCAATTACAAAATTCTAATCGCCTTTCGGGATCACCTGGATGCAATTTATGAGATATGTATATTTTGTAACGTTTTAAACCGCTTTTTTTGAGATGTCTCCAAGCACTTGTTCGACAAATATTCATTTTGGAGGGAATTTGACGTGTAAATTTCCTTGTGTTCATGTTTATCTGCAAATTATCAATTTTTATTGAAAAGGACACAATGTCTAACTTACCTCATACACACCTCATTTATCAAAGTTTATTCAGTTTCCTGGTCCATTTTGTCTCTGTTTTTTTCCTCGGCTTTTCAAATGAACCAAACTCGGTGAGATTTTGATCCAATAACTTGAACATAGTGCGATGTGGTTGCTGTCTTTCGGGATACAAGTTTAAATACATTTCCGATGTCCTAACACTGTTTCTATCGTATTTGTAATAAATTTGTATCATATCTCTTTTTTCTTCATTCGTGACAGCCATTTTTCGCCAAAAATATAATGACTTTTACAATAATAAAACAGAAAAAATATCGTAAATAGATGTTTCTATAAAATAAAAAATAATGTTTTGAATCATTAGCGGATATCTATAATGATCTGACTGTTCCAATGCAAAAACCGAAACATGTGATAAGAAGTGAAATATTTTATAGAATAATTTTCACGTGCTTTTTCACTAAAATTCACCTTGTAACTTGCTATATCGAAAATAAACTGAAGAAGTAGAATACATTCTTCATCTTAACTTTGAAATTTATATTTTGAAATATCTCGATACTTCAAATCGATTTGAAACTATTGAAAAAGAAATACAAATAATCAATTTGAAAAATATCCCACAAAATATTTGAATACTGTCTTGTCTGTCTAGTCGAAAATACTCATTTGTCATTATCGAGAAAGCTATTTGATGCCAATCGATCATTCTTCAGTTAATAGTTCATTTACTAGGAATCACAACCTTCAGAAATTGATGTATTTCTTAATCCCCACTAGCTGTTCTACATTTTCTTAACATTGCCAAGAACTAACGAGGTTATCACGAGGTTAAATTAAATATGATACTCACCCGCCTCTTGTTTGATTTTCTGAAATTCTTCTTCGGTGTAAAAGTCCTTGTGTGCCAGGGTCAAACAAATCAAAGCCCCAAATATCACTAATATCGACATCCCAGTAGTTGAAAACATGGCACTGTATATTAATAAGACAACAGTCTGTCGGTTACTGACTCGATCCCCAGACGAATGATCACAACAAAAATGGCTACTGATTAATCTGCCTAATGATGAAGAGTTGATTACTGGAAATTGCGAATACTTTCATGTCGTTTGTATTTGGAGTTAGTGATAATTGAATGATGGTTTTGTTCTCCCAGTGAGTCATGTATGTATTTACAAAACCGTCAATCAACAATTCATTCGAATTGTTACAGATGATCCGAGTGTTCAAGCTGATTATTTGATGATTCCGAACCAGAGATTTTTATGAATACCAAAGGTTACGAGAGACCGAATATTTCCAGGTCCGTTCTTAGGTAGATGCTACTCTTTCAGACCGAAACCATTGAATAGATTTTGAAATTACGGATTTCATTGAAACATTTTTGATAGCAACTATTTTATTTCCCAAGAAATATAAAGTGTGTACTGAGATGAAAAATCAAGTAATCAAAAATAACGTCATTTCTTCAGTTAGTTGTGGTAATAATTTGTTATTTGTTATGTTATGGAATCGATGAAGTTATGTACACAAAAAAACTTTTTTTGGTTCAAAGATGAACATAGTTGGTACGGCTTTGTAATCCCCCCACTGCCGATTCTGAGTAAAATAAGACAATTAGAAGCTTGTCAATTCCGACCAAAATATTGTGAAGATATGTAGATGAAATTACCGCAGTGTGTAGTCATAGTCGAGATGATCTATATTCATTTTTGGAACATATTAGCTATTTTCATATTTTTTTTCTGATGGTCATTCGATATGAAAGTATTTCAGATACTGAAGATTTTATTGCAGAAATTTTTTTGAAACCAGAGAGACAAGTTCTATTCAAAAAAAAATTTTTCACAGAAATGGTTATTCTGGTATAATTNAAACCCCATTTTTCTACAAGTAATTTTGAATTCAATGACCTATCGCTCATATTTTTAAGAACTTCATCCCTGTTGAACATGAATTTCAAAATGTGAACTAAATTTTTATCCGATCTCTAACAAGAGAAGATACAACAATATAAAAATACGACTAGAAATCAATCCAAGAGTACCAGATTGCTACGTTCACAGCATGATTTCTCATCAGATTAAGCTGATGACATCCAGAGAGAAAATAGTTCGGCAGAGCCGTACTCTTTCCATCGGATTCGTTAAGAAGCTGGGTTTATTTGGTCGAGTGTGAATAGGTGTGAGCCACAATAAACCCTTGCGGATTGCAGTGGAGGGTCGAATAGACCCAGTCACTTTGGACCTGACCTAACCTAACCTGGTTCGATCTGCCCAAATGCGCCTTCATGAAGACAAAAACCTTGGATATACAAAGAGAGAGAATTTCAAGGAAATGAACTTTCGTTTTTTTTGTGGTATGTGAGAGTCGAATGTTTCCTCGTTGAAAGAAGTCCCAGATTTCCTATCAAATACAGCTTCGTTTCTGTAAATGCATCTACCTGCTCAGAAGATATGAAGCTTTCAAATGACGATAATGAGTTTTCTGAAAGCAGAACATGGATTTTTTTGAAAGTTCACCGTCTTTATCAAGTTAATTTTGAAAATGTTTTCCGGATTTTGGAGCACTATGTCACTTCCCGACATACTTTTGATTCCAATGAGTCAGGTGAACAACTGCAAATTTTTTCGAAATCATCAGTCAATCATCTAATCCTAATCAATCAGTCAGATTGATTAGATATATATTTCAAACATATTCGATGTAATTTTTTCAATATTGTTGGCAATTATAATCTTCATGTCTGCTAAAGGAGTGCAGCGATTTTTCAGCAGAGCAGCACAGCATGAGGAACCGAAAGCCCTATGATTTATCAATCTCCAAACTCATTCGAAAAATCTAGGAATAACACGGTTGAAGATTTTTCAATGGTTTATAGGTCAAAACTTGTCTTGCCTACAAACAAACTTCATTTTTTTATTTCTGCGTGATGTTGTTTCCTGATCAATCCGTGTAAGAGTTGCGAGTAGTTGAGGATAAAACCGGTTGGTTACCTCAGAACACCTAATTATAGATCTCTATATGCGATCAACATAAGAAATTTGTTACATTTTTGCTCAAGGTTCAGTAACTCACTGATAGATGTAGCAGTATATTATGCTGTATATGCTATATAATTTTTGTTGTCAATGGAAATTATTATCGGAGCTTTTAGCAACAAGCACTGGGTTAAACTATTAGACTATTGTTTGATATTATGGAAATCGACTGAAAAGTGGGCTAGGGTTTATGAAAAGTACCGAAAACTGTCTTATAAACAGAAGCTATTCTAGCAGATATCATAAGGGATAGTGATTTATATCTCGTATAAAAAATATTAAGAAAACAGTTATGAAATTGAATGATAGAGGCTCGAACTTTAATTATCTAGAAAAGTGTTCAGTCGTTTGATATTAGAATAAAAATTAATTCTAATCATAATGGGATATTTCATCAACATGGTTTATTTCCGAAAAATT
>NW_019295390.1:0-17215 GCF_000500325.1 Leptinotarsa decemlineata
ATAACTAACGTATTCTAAAAACACTTTATTGTGTGATTTTCACTAGACAGTTTTACAAAACCGCAACAAGTGTTTCGCCATACAATGGCTTCCTCGGACGTGTCTTAATAACTAATGTAACTAATAACATAATGTCTAATGGTATGATCAATTTGTTCAAAAGACCGGATTCAACCATTAATCAATTAGGTACTAGTGAATGTGCATAAATAAATACATGATTATTATATTGGTTATCTGGGATGAGTTATTTGTACTAGAAATACGAGTGTTGATATCTTTCATCTAGGTTCAACTATTTCGTGTTTGCATTATACTGTTCATAATACACGTAGTACCGAAGGTTTGAAGTTGTTTAATTTTTATCATTGCTGCTTCGTTCGCCAGTACCATCTTTTCCCCAGTCAGTTGTTAATTTTATACGCATTCAGATAATTTTGGATACTTCGAAAAATCAGTCAGACCTGAAGTTATTCCAACCACTTTAAAATAATTTTGAGTGAAATCATGATGTTTTAAGTTGATCCCAGATTGTATCAAGTCTATTTTTGAAGAAAGAGATGGTCTTCAGGAAATTTGTAAATTTGATCTAGTTTTCTAGAATCAAGAAGGGTAGCAAAAAACGAAGCTGCATTTCCTCTTCACTAATTATCTGATTGAGAAAAAAATCGGTTTTGCCGATAACATTGATGAAAGTAAAAAAAACATTATAAGTTTCAACAGTATTGCGCGAATAATATAACATTTTACAAATTCTGTAATTTTCGTAACTTGGAACTTTCTTCTGATGAGGCAGTAACATCGGCGTTTGGCAGGAAGATGGTAAATTGTAAATGTATTGCAAACAACTGACATACCGTTTTCCATGAAACTGTATTAGTGAATTTGAATATCAAGTATCAGCCTATACAATTGGAAAAAAATGTTGCTAGTGTGATAAATAACTCACAGAACAAAACGATGACACTGTAATTTAAAAAATTGAAGATTGAGTAAACCATGAATTGCAAATTATTTATTGCGGTGAACAAATTTCTTATAAAACATAAGTCTTGAATATATTTGAGAAGTATTTGCCAAGTACTATAATAGAACAGTATATTCATTCAACTTTCTCACTAGCCACGTACAAAAAATCCCGTAAGTAATCCATACCATGTTTTTTCTACATGCTGATTGTGGAATCCAAAGATCATTCTTATTATTGATGAAAAAATATTCTTGCCTTATAAATAATATTCCTGGTACATTGTGATACTGGAATCGCGCAGCATCATTTATCTTTTTCTCTAAAATAACTGTTCCGCTTCATCAGCGGAATTGTCAAAAACACGAAAATATAATTATTTGGGAGATAATTTCATTTTTTATGCAATAGGAATCGAAACATTTGGCACCTTAGGCCTCCAAGCATTGGAGTTTATTCGTGAAATCGGTATTAGGATATCCAAAGAGACGAATGACCCAAGAGCTACCTCTTTCTTGATTCGAAAAATTAGCATTCTGATTCAAAGAGGAAATGCAGCTTCATGTTTAGGTACAATTCCTCAAACAAAAACCCTAAGTGAATTACCAATGATTCCCATGAACAAAATATATCGGCATGTACAGACAGTGCAAGAACTGGAGTTGTGCAGTTTCATAAAAGACTCGCAGCAAAACTGTCAAGCTTTGACAGAAAAGGAAGTGGGAACTCTAAATGAGGCTGAGTTCAGTCCTCTGGCTGAGCCCTCACAGTCCCCAAAAGAACTAAAATCTAATTCAGTTTTGAGCAGTTTTGCTTCGAATTCCTTATCCTACCAGTCCAATGAAGGGGTGAATCATCGTATCCGTCTTTACTCAGAAGAAGATAGTAGTGGCAAACGTAGTTGCAACAATAGATCGGTGATACATTGTTCAGTCAAAACTCTAGGGTTCAATGAGTTAAAAAATCTTGGAAACACCTGTTTCATGAACAGTATAATCCAGTGTTCATCAAACACGGGATGGTTGCTCGAATACCTAAAAAAGGATACATACATGGAAGATATCAATACTAGTATTTCTAGTATGAAAAGTGTTTTAATCAAAGCGTTAGCAGAAGTTATCAAGGAATTGTGGTCAGAAGATTCATCTGATAGAGTAACACACAGTCTACTTCAAAAATCAGATTCAAAGATTTGCCCCTCGATTCATGGGTTCTGCCCATCAAGACGCCCACGAATTCCTTCGATATCTTTTAGAAGGTTTACATGAGGACCTCAACAAAATCACTGAGAAATTCGAATCGATCTTAACTGAGATTGACGAAAAATTGAGCGATAATGGAAAAGAACAAGAGTCCTGGCAGTGATATTTGCTATGAACATCTCCAAGATTGTAGACTATTTCGTTGGTCAATTAAAATCCACTATGAAATGCACACATCAGTAACCTTTGATCCTTTCTGGGATCTATCTCTTCCCATACCACAAAGAACTAGCCAATTGAGTTTGTCACTATGCTTGGAGTCTTTCACAAGAGAGGAAACTCTGGATGGAGATAAAAAACCAATGTGTTCGAGGTGCAAGCAGAAGAGAAAATGTACAAAGTCCTTATCAATCTATGTTTCCCCGTATTTTAGTAATTCATTTGAAAAGATCCTCTCCAACAGAAAGATTCAGAGGCAAATTGAATGTTTCCATTGACTTTTCTTCAGATGGATTACATATGAGCAGTTATGCAGCAGACAATGTGGCTACTTACGTCAAATTTTCCTCTCCTCAAATCCATTTACTTTTAGATTTTCAAGCAGTATCATCGAAACATACACTGCGTGAAGCGCTCAGTCCATTTTTACTTTCAAAAAGAAGATATTTCAATCAGCCCATGGACTATGGAAGAAAAGATAATCAATGTGGAAAATATGGCCCGGTCATATATTATCATAAAACGTCATTTAGTAGATTTATTAAATCATTTCTCGAGAATGAATCTGGTTATATGTGAGGTGATCATTTTCAAAAGATACTTATGGCCATTTGTAGTTTTTACAATGAGATCGATTTGCTTTTCGGAAGGGCAATAACGATAAATCTTTTTATATGGACCAAATTCGATATTTCACATAATTATGTTTGCTACGTCTGAATAACCAATGAATATGTTAAAATAATTGAGTTGTGTTTGAAAACAATTCATAAAAATGGATATATCGATGTTATTCAACTAGAATATTTCATTTTCGACGCCGAAAGAACTTAATTTAAAATAGTAATGATTTTAAATTATACTAGCACAAAGTACTTGCTGAACTGGAGAAAATAACCTTGTGAAATAAAAAAAATTGTTAAAACATTCGATTTGAGCAGTGCCATGAAATTAGATTATGACTAAACATTACAAATGGAAGCGTTTATTTTTAATGAAGTTCATGATACCAATTTCGTTTGTGATATTCATTTTGTTGTGTTATATCAAATATATCCTGGTATCGCCCTTATTTTTATGATTAGTGTTTCAATTCTCATTGTATATCATGTTGACAGCCGTTTTTATTAAATTCTAGAAAATATGAAATGACTCTACTTCTATTTCGTGCAATTGCAACAACTTTTTCACATCAAAAATAATTGTTGTGGAAAATTATCTTGCAAAAAAAATTTACTGTAGAAATTTTGCTTTTTTTGGTAATATCTTCATTTATTTATTAAACAGTTATAATTTGGATAATTCAGTTACATAAAGAATGATTTGTTGGGATTATCTGATGGTATATTTGGAAACTAACTGTTTGAAATATAAGAGAAAATCAATCAAATTGTTTTCGTCGAAATCTTTCAGGATAAATCACCGTGGTTGCACATCACTGGCCATTTCCCAATTGCCTTATTGAAAATAAAAATAAAAATATGTTTTATTTCCATTACGAATATGACAGGAATCAATGTCCACCATCAGTCTTCGATAAAAAGTTTCAAGGAACTGGATATAGTAATAGGTAGTTTGTAAACTTGATAGATTGCTTACAAAGACATGACATCGATATATAATATAAGAATCGTTAGTATGGCAACTAACAGTTGAATATACAGTGCATTCCATTTAAAACGAGCCACCCTGAATAACTTTTGGTGAAATGATTTTCAGGAAAAATAAAAAAACACGTCAACCATAGTATACAGGGGGACGCCCCCAGAGCATGTCACCATTTTTTCAAATGGATCAACTGTTTTGCATTACCAGATGTTCCATGATGAACAGATTTCAAAAAAGTTGAATATATTATGGTCTGAAGCTCATAGTTTGGAAGCTCAAAACTATTTGAGTTGAAAACGAGCCACCCTGAATGAATTTCTGTCAATCTGTTAACTAGGTTTCATAGGTATTTTTGTTAAGTATACTTCAAAAAAGTCTTATTTTGCCTAGTTAAGTTTGAATTCGATATTCTCTTCATTTTGTATTTGTCGCATTCTCTTTGGAAGGTTCGAAATAGATGAACATTTCAACCTAGCAGACCACTGTTATAATATTCATGCAGTCATTGTTCACTGTGGTTCTGGCGTTGAATATGGTCATTATTACGCCTTGGTCAAAGAAGAAACGGACTGGTTTAAGTTTGACGATAGTCGTGTCACAAAGTGTTCTGACGATGCATTGAATTTATTGGAGAAATATAACAAATGCACAATTTCTTCTGCACTCTAAGCTGTCAATATTGACCTTCATGCATAATTCCTCATTGTTTCCTATATAAATAAATAACAAAACAACTGTTGTTTATGTGGCTTGTGGAGGTGGTATTGGACTATAATTTATATTTTGCCTTAATTGTTGACTTATGATGATAATTTTTCTTTTTTAAAGTAGTATATCTAGGTACGTATAAATTATTTCAACTTTATATAGGCGCTGTTGCCAATATGTGAATTAGAAACAAATTCCTTTAAAAATTGAAACCCAACATTTGAAACATCAATTTGAATACTTTTCGAAGTGAATTTGAAAAACTCATGAATTGAACTCAACTTTATTTTGTTCAAACTTGCATTTGCTGTAATAACCCAAATTGAGGAACATTCCCCATTATTGAACAAATTTATCTAAACTGGATTTGTTAACAATAAAAAGCATAACCGTTTAGGACTTATCAACGATGAAGCTATTTGTACTGCAGTTTTAGGGCACGTTGGACTATTGGAAAGTTCGCAATCTCTTATTAAGTTATCTCGAGAATCAAGAATCAATCGTACAAATGTTTTCAGGGTCCTTCATAAATACAAATTTCATCCATATAAGATTAGACCAGTTCATGAATTGAACGAAGATGATTTCGATAGACGTATCGAGTGTTCTGAAAGTCTCACTGAACTGATCAATTTGCATCAGAATTTCTTGCATAAAATTTGTTTTTCGGATGAATGTACGTTTAGTTTGAATGGAGATGTAGGCAAAATTGTCGATATTGAAGTGATACGAATCCTCATTTATACGATGACCATTTGATTGGTGATAAATATTTAGATATGTTGGAGAATCGAATAGTATCGTGCATCAATAGGGCATTTGAGGAGAAAATCAATGTAATCAAAAAAGAAATAGATTTTCAGCAGGATGGTGCACTTTCTCATTATGCAGCTCCAGTGCGACAATTTTTGGATGATCATCCTGGTCGCTGAACCAGCAGAAGAGGTCTTACAGAATGGCCACCAAGAATTAGTAAAAAATGTCTCTTTCTGATTTATTGCTTCCATATTTGTCTCTAGAACGAATATTTCAAAATGTGGCCTTCTGTATAACTGTTGACGTGTTTTTTTATTTTTCCTGCAAATCATCATTTCAAAAGTTATTCAGGGTGGCTCGTTTTCAACTCAAATAATTTGTAGCTTTCGAACCGAAAGCTTCAGGCCATATATTTTATACTTTGTTGAAATCTACTCATCATGGAGCATGTGATAATGCGAAACAATATAGGGTGATGCATTAAAAATAAAATGGTGACATGCTCTGAGGGTGAGCTAGGGGAAGTAACATCAAATGTGAATGTGTCAAAATGTGTCCCCCTGTATAGTATTGTTGGCGTGTTTTTTTATTTTTCCAGAATATCATTGTACCAAAAGTTATTTAGGGTGGCTCGTTTTAAGTGGAATGCACTGTATTTTCGCGACCCTAAGTAGGCGTTTTATGGTATGAGTTGATTATCACCCAAGTCTTACTATATGAATGGGAACTTTTCTGAGTATAAATCAATCAAGAGCGGTACACCGCCATTGTTATCATCGATATATTTCAATGACTTTATAGTTATTTTATGTCACCAGATGAATCTCTGCATCCGACAGATGACACAACTCTGATAACGATTAAAGAGAACACAATCCAGTTTGATAGGACATGATAGAATGGAACTTGTAGTCCCAAACGTTTCTTCTGCTACTGCGGCAGACAATATCAGTGTTATATACGTTGACTTCGAGGAGGAATATTATATCTTGAAGACTCAGCACCGACTCAGTCAATCGGTAGTCGTAAGTGATCTTTTTCAGAAGTTCAACGTTGAGTTCGCTTTTTCTCATTTTTTTATTATAAAGTCAGTCAAATGTCCATAGAAAAGCGGACCTTAAAATATCTCACATTGAATTAGCCTGAAGAAGACTGTAAATTACTCTAGAGACATGAAAATATTTTATGTGATTTTTTTTTGCCAAACTTTCAGTTTTCCGGACTGAAAGTGAGTATGTTATCTCATTATCTGCGAAAAATGTTTTTATTTTTTCATTGTCTTCTCGATTAATTGTTCATATTATTTGAGATCAGGGCGATCCTTAAAAACGAGGTACCTATTCAGTATTCCGTGTTAGGAATCACACGTTAAAAGGTAACACCTTGTTAGTCCTTAGCTCGCACAAGTTTCTCAACTTCTGAGAGTTGTCGTTCGTATGGGGGCGACAGCTGACTAACGAAAAAACAGATTTTAAAACAGATTCATGAATAGTATTCGGTATTCATGGAATATGGAAGTTCATTTACATATAATATATGTAAGAGATACCAGGACAGACTTTTGGAGCACCACTGCTAGAGATATCACTTTTGTTCTCAAAGACCTGCGGTGAGTTCGATTCAAATCAGATTATTTTTTCTCATTTTTATACGATACATAATCAAAGACATTTGAAAGGTCATGAAATACAGCTAGTAATCACTTCTATCATCTTGAAAGAGTCAGTATTTAGACACTGAACATGAATTTTCGACTGATTTTTCGACGGTTTCCTGATATTTTAGATTACAATCACATAAGAAATCAATGCCCTTCCTAAACATTAGTCTAAATATACGTCACAGACCACTACATACTCAGCGATTGAACATATCGAATCGAGCGAACATTTTTCTTTCGGAATTAACCCGCAGTACACAGAAGAACAAAGTGTAGTTAGCATCCGTAAACACCCCCCGTTTAACCGTGGTGGCGCACTTCTCGTATTAAGGGATGTTTTCGAACAGAACGGAAGACGAGAGGGTGCATAGATTAAGGGTCTGCGCATACATATGTATATCTTCAAATTGATTTGTCACAGCCGAACAAAGTCGCGGTTGTAATGTTTTTCAGTGATAACTATCAATTAGAGCAGTAGCTGCAAAAATGTTGAAAAATATTGGCGAAAGGATTCACGTGAATACACAAATACAGTTTTGGAATACTCGACGGTTACAAATAGGTAAAAATAATATATGTCAATTATACACAAATACCCATCAACAAATTGGTTTTACATCAGCTACATTTTGACAAATCAATATCTGAACATATTGAATTAGATAGCAATTGAAAGTCATCAGAAAAAAGAGAACAGAACTGTTTTTTTTTCTTCAATTCAACGAATATTCAGTAGTTAATTTTTGATTATATTGCTCAGCACAATTCCTAATAAGGTCGAAAGGGAAATAAAGTATTGAAAAACATTCCTTCGTCCTCGCAGTCAACGCCACACATCACTGATGATGTCTGTCGCAGTAGTAGATGAAACTTTTTACTTATGATAGATCATTGATATGAAATTTCACTTATATAGAAATCTATCATGCTTAAGGTTTTCTACTCGAAGTTTTGAGGCAAAACACTTTTGAACTTCTCATTAATCTTATGTGAGAAATTCCTATGTTTTTAAATTAGTGCTGAAGAAGAGTTGAACTCAAACCAAAACTTCGAGAAGTATACCGTAAGGATGATAATTTTCTATGTGAATGAAATTTTGTCAATCATCTTCCATATATTACGTTGTGTAATATCTATTTCAATTCCATAATAAATATCTGGAGTTCAAACTGAATGAAAAAAAGTGATTTTTGGGGGATTCAATATTCATATGGAAGTAGTTGTTTGGAAAGAACTTTTACTTTCGTGTAATTCATATGAAAGTAGTTGCTCCGGTTGGATTTTTGTTTGTCTTTTTGTGCATGACCTACATATCTTTGTAAAAAAATTATTTCAAAGTCACTTGCTTTCTTCATGTCTTCAGAAGTTTTCCACATTTTTTGTATAGAGATGAAAAATTATTTTTCCAAAAAACTAATCCCCTTAAAAAAATATTCCCCTTTCGTCATAAAGGAATGTTTCGTTAGCGTTCGAGCTAAAATAGTAAGGCATTACTATTAAAATGAGTACAACTGATTATAAATATAACATCAAACAATTCCATTTGAATTTGAATCATTATTTCGAAAATATAATTATTAACGTCAACAAACATGTTTGCATTGAAAAATTCCACTTCTCCTGCACCTCGTCTGCTTATTGAGAACCCCTGAACGTCACACCACGCTTCCCTCTGGATTTTGACGACTGTATCTAGTAATAGAAAGTTATCTCGCAAAGACATACCGCTAATAAATCCCCGATAGGGATCGCGGTTTTAACTTTTTATTTCACTATTTCCGTTATCAATTTCGATTCCGCGTACCCATAATTTTTCCGCGAGAGAGAGAGAAAAAAAAAAACTGGAGGGGCGGACGAACGAACGAACGAACGCCCGTCAAATGTTTGTTCAGCAACATTTTCGATAAATTTGTCAGGTGGCCATAAATTTTTGGACGCGTGACAATTAGGTGATGAGTTAAAAGATTGAATTTTTGAAATATCACCGGTATGTGCGACAACAAAACAATTGGAGTGATAAATGGGATCTGGCTTGTTTGCGCGCCGTTTTTTGTTTTTATAATAACCTTATACACTTATTATAAAAGTAACTATAATAATTCACTTATAGCCAACTAAAAAAACGTACTGTGCGCCATCGACTCTAATATTACACAGCTATACATATAACTCAACTTCTCTTCAACCAACCCTAGTAAATGAAGAATTATACTAGTTCGGACTTCTATGGTCTAATACTAATGTGATATGAAATGATTGGAAATCTCTGAAAGAATCAATGAAATCAAAATAAATATGTGAAAATATCTATTATCAAGCAAAAAAAGAAATCATCAAGACTCTAGTAGACCGGGCTTTCGAGATTTTCAACGGAATGGTTACTCTGAAGTAATGGTAGAACAGACTTTGGCTGAAAGACAGCAAGACACTCGCAAGAAAGAAAAGCCGCCACAACCAGTACTTGCACTTCCTTACATCAGAGGATTGTCGGAAAAGATAAAAAGAAGTGGGTCCAAGTACAACATCAGAACCTTCTTCACATCCAGAAACACTATCCGTATCAGCCTTACGAAATCCAGGCCACTAAACGCGGACTGCAATTTCAAGAATTCCATTCACCGGATACCTTGCGAGTGCAGAGAATCATAAATCGGTGAAACAAAGAGGGCATTGAGAATCAGCATTGCCGAGCACAAGAAACACATACAGCGGGGAGAAACCAGCAAATCGGAAATAACAGAGCACATCAAGTGGTCCCAGGCTGAGATCATCCACAGAGAGGAACACTGGTTTAGGAGGAAATTCAAAGAAGCCGCATATATGTTGTACAACAAAGTTATTCAACCAAGCTAGCGTATAGAGATATTTAACCTATCGAAACCCATAATCAAGCAGAAAACAGCCAACTCCTTACAAACGGTAAGCTCTCGCTAAGTCGGTGAAACAGAGAGTCCGAATACTACCTAACAATCGAAGCCAACTTCTGCCAAACGGTCAGCTCCCGCTAAATCGGTGGAGCGGAGAGTCCGGATACTAACAATCGAAACGTAGTGAAGTAACTTTGCTTGAAATATCATTTTATATCATATGTTATACAATAGATGTCCAAACTAATGAAATTCACCAAGAAAAATTGTCAACCACCTTCAACCAAACGAGGAATATCATGTAATAATTATAAATTGTACGTCTAATTACGTTTTTTGTACTATTTAGTAATATATAAAATTAGCTATTTTTATTACATCTGGACTTATACTAGGTGGGCTGGAAAGTTCGTAGACTAACACACACATATGGCGCATATGGTTTTCAGTTAGCCTCAACCTTCAAAAGACATGTCGACACATTTCACAGCTTTCGGACAATTAATTTGTAGGATACAACATTTTGAGTGAATCAAGTTTTGTTACTTTGAAGAGAATTGATAAAAATGAATTTCTTGTGTTGCTTTTTTGGTGAAAAAAAATACTTTCGAAGCCAAGGCTTCGTTTGATTATTCGGATTTTACACCAGAAGAAGTGGGCAGAGGACGATACACGCAGTGAGCTCCCCAACGACGACGTATTTTTGAATGTCCGCAAAGTGGAGTTGATCGAAACAGCTGAGGCTCTGAAGATATCAATGGAACGTGTCGGACATATGGTGCTTGAATATTTTGGTATGCAGGAGCTTTATTCCAAGTGGGTGGCGCGAGAGCTCATAATCGACCAAAAACAACAACAAATGCATATTCCGAGAAGTGTTTAAACTTGTTCCACCATGAAAAAACACGAATTTATGCATCAATATGTAACAATGGATGAAACATGACTCCATCATATAGATTCACTGACTATATGTAAGAAGTTTTCTTTCCTTATACGAGGAATTGGGCAAATTTCGGATATGCGGTTGGTTTCCTCGTTCACAGACAGATGGGGCGATGACAAACCTGTTGTGTGTTGTCCGTTTCAGGCTAGTTCAAGAAAGGAATTCGATTTTCAATCATTGGGAATCATCAACTTTATGTTGATGATAGCCACTACCTTGCACTGACGAGTGATCAAACAGCTCGAAACCGGTCTGCCAGTGTGTTCCAATAACTGAAAATATATTACGGCAGTTGTATTACCAACAGCATATGCAGGAATAACTTCAGTGAAGAATCCTGCACTGACACCTGTCGGATATAATCCAACGCCCTTTATAGTATTAGCCAGGGGACTAGTTGTTTTCTGGTTAGTACCTGTCTATTAAACTACAGTGAAGGGAGGTGAGACTGGCCTGAACCGAATTGTTCCTTTAGATGATTTAATGATAAATAATAGTTTGAAGAAGTAAAAAAACACGCTTTGGTAGCATCGCAAACTCAAAAATAAAAATAATGATAATAATAAATATGCTTTATTGTCCACTTACAATATAACATGTATACGCATGCAGAGATAGTGTGGTTGTCTCACTTCCTCTCACACAGAAACTGTGTGAGAAAATTATTTAATCCTGGCGATCCTGATCAGGATAATGAGATAAACTTATGAAATTATTGTATTGTCACCGATTCTTGATAATTGTACAAAGTATAAAATACGTTCAAAGTTGGTCAAAATCGGGGTATAAGAATGTTGAAAATGGTATCAAAGAATTAAATGACCGCTATAATTGCTGTATTCTCCTCAAAGACAACTAGATTGGATAATAAAATCAAATTTCACCAAAAAAAATTTTGTTAACCAATAAAATATCAGCCAAACACAATTCAAGACACTTTCACTTGAAAAATAATTCTGAACACCAACTTCATTGAATGTAACTGAAACTGGTAAATGGAAATTTTTGTTTCATTGGACTTTATATTCATAGAACCTATTAATAATCTTAGGGCCTTTCAACAATCAAGTTGGCGTCTTCGCAAGACGTTTGTTTTCAACTTCCATGGTTTGAGTTTATCGCATTATACAGAATTACACTTGCCAAGAACAATGTAACCGAAAAATGAACCCTTGAAACAAAGTATTCGTGATACAACATCAGACAGCTGTTTAAACCTACTATGGGTGTCACCAGTGGTGCTAGTATGAATCACGAATACACTGTCAAACTCAACTATCCTTGAAGCACCAATCTGAGTAAAAGTAGACATCAACAGGTTTCGTTATTTTGACTAGCGCATACACCAAATTTTCATCAATTTACGTTGTATCTGTGCATTCGCCAAATAGTCGGTGACCGCCGCCATCTGCATTAATCAAACTTTCAAATACGAACCCCAGCAACAAAACTACTGAACCTCTAGGAAAAATTTCCATCTTCACCCATTATGCGAAATTTATGCCAAATTTAGAACACCGCAATTCCGAATTCGTCGTAGGCAATCGACGTAGACAGGCACCCGCAAAAAGTTTACGCGGAATCATATCCGGACCGGCAATCACCGATGACAGATTTATGAAAATATTTGTCGGAAACGGCAGTTATTTTAAATATTCGCCGGCATCATTCGATTATGCAGATATTCTCGTAAAAACGAGATCGTCTTGGAGCGAGATGGGGTTTTGTTTTTCCCGATGAGGAGAATCAAGAAAATACGGCCGTCAATAAAAGAATGACGACCGGCCGGAAAAAAAAAAACGAATTCCGACCAATCGTAAGTTTTTATTATGATTATTAACCGAGATTCGAACGATCACGATTCTGAAGCAGAAACATCTGAAGAAGAGCGGTTTCCATAACTAAGCAGATCTACTGAATTTCTGAGAAGTTATGGTGGTATTTATCTATTCGGTTCTTGTTTTTTCTTGACACATACTTCGGCACTAGGTATTTTCTTAAATTAATTTTTTCTTCTGGGTCTAGGGGTAATATTGTTGGCTCCTGCCTTGTTGGAGTTCGGTAGATTTCTTTCTTCAACTATTGTCTTTTCTGCTCGATTCGGCCGTTAAGTGATGAAGAACCATAGTAATTTTATAAACTACACCTTACGATTTGATCTCCACAAACTTTATTTGAGAAATATATCACGACATCCATCAAATTATCTAAACCTCCACAACTTTTATATATCTGTAGTAGAGTAGAAGCGCAGACAACTCAAACTCAATTAATTTCTTGGACCCAACAATTAGTAGAATGAACAACAAACAGAATTATTCAATTTATCACAAACCGTCCTATACGGATAATACTATACATTACGATTCTACCCATCCATATCAAACACAAAGTATCAGCTTATAATAGTATGATTCACAGATTAGTCAATGCTCCTCTTTCAATAGATAACTCAATATCATCAAGTAAATTGCAGTAAACGATGAGGTTAAAGCTGAATTAATAAACAAAATACTTTCCAAAAAAGTCTACATAAAGGTTATTGAGAAGAAGAAGAAGATAATCAAAATCATAGAGCTTTAACGTGTTTTAGACAAGAGATATTAAAATTGCGTATAGAACAAACATTCTAATGAATGACCAACTGGATTTCAATAGGTCACCATTATTTAACTTGTTTTCTTAAAAAAAACGAGGAAGTATTATTATTGATGTAGAAATGAGAAAATATGCTTCAAGTAATCATAACTGAAGAGGTACCTCAAGTATATAAAAGTTGTAGGGGATTAGGTAACGACTGTGATATATAAATATTAGCGTAAAAAGCAACTTGTAGTATTCAAATCACTGTTGAAGAAGCTATTGTGTTAGCAAAACATGTGATATATTTCTCAAAAGGAGTTTGTTGAGATAAAATCGTAAGGTGTAGTTTATGAAATCGATTTTTGTCATTTGTTAAGAGTTTTTCGATCAAGTAATGAAGTTATTATTCTTTAATTAAAGTGATTATTTTCTCAAAAACGATTAAATGAAAAGTGAAGGCGAGGCCACTAAAATCGAGTTAAAAATCGATGAAACGCTTCTTCCAAGTAGTGCTACAGCCATGAAATTTAACATTTATTCATTATTCTTGGATCATACGTGACACTCAAAACCTAGTGATGCACCACTCTCACAATTTCAATCACTCTTGTTTTCATAATCAAATTGATCCAATGGAATCAAAAATTCAAGTATGATTGCATAAATGTTTGTTCAGAAATTCGCAGGTACGATTCATTATTATTATTATGACAGTGTCTAGACCCTAACTCTACTAGGGTAATCCAAATAAATATGTATATCAAATTGAACTCACCAATACAATAAACTGGTACAAGAGACTGAAATGAAAAATGAATTGAGACACTTCACGAAAATAAGACAACAATTCTTCAATTCAAACCCCACCCTGAATACCAACTATTGATATATAATATTTAGAAATCTCAGTATCTCAAGAGAAACATTTAAATATAACAATAATTGGTATAATAATATAATAATTTCATTGAATCAAAAAGAATTCACAATGTACACTTGATGCGACTAGCTGCGCCAAATAAATCGAGTGACCTGGGTGCTGGCTCTGCAGTCTCATGTGCAGGCACGATAGATTTCAACAATGAAATTTTATTGTTGAAAAATCAGAGTTTGGTCATTTTCGTACTTTGTTCATATATACGAACAGTGATTTTAATTACTACACTTTCAAACAAATATTCCCGTTGAAATTTCTCATCATTCAGGTACCAATGAAACTGATTCAATTTGGGAATTGATAATTTGTTATTATATTGATGCATTCAGATGAGAATACTCAGGAGATAATACCGCTCGACCTGAACATTTTCACAGATAAACATCCATTTTTTAACTCAAATTTTGTGATTTTTGAGCAATACTAATCGAGTAACCAGCAACAAATGGTTGCTTCCATAATATTGTTAAATAACAAAGTTTGAGTTTGATAAAAGGACATTTATCTGATGAAAATTTTAGGTCGAGTGTTATTACTTTCAATTAAAATAATTGACTTTTTGTACCTATATCCATGTATTTCTCTTTACTCATAGTGTAAATAGATTTCGAAAATAAAATAGTTATATTCAGTAAATTTCTTTGAATAAGATCAAGAATGAGTCGGGAAGAATAAATGAGATTTCAGTAAATCCAAACGGAAGTTCAATGGTGATATTAAAATAAAATCAAGTTATTATACAGAAAAAACGATCTAAAAGTGAATGGAATATTTTGAGAAGGGAAAAACCATTAATAGCGACAATACATAGCGTTATTTGAGCTTTTGAAGAACGAAATCGCAAAAAAACGGTCTCATTTGAAGAAAAAAAAGTGTTGTTTTATCAAGATAATGCATCGTGTCACAAATCGATGAAAAATTACATGAAATGGGTTCAGAATAATATCAAGAATGAGTCGGGGAGAATAAATGAGATTTCAGTAAAGTCAAACGGAATTTCACTGATGATAATATAATAAGATCAAGTTATTATACAGAAATAACTCTATAACTTGGTGAAAATCCATATTAAAAGTTACTAATGCAGTTTACTGTGTGAACTTTAGTATAAAGTACTCATGATTTACAAATTGTATAGTCTACAATCTACTAGCAACGGTTCAATCAGATTTTAGATTTTAGGCTGGATCGAACTAACTGGAAAGACCTACAATAATCCTCAATTCTCAATTAATTTTCCATTCGAAAACTGTTTATATGTTCGTTTATGCGTACTCCAAATGTTCTTTCGGTTTCGCCCATAGGACATGATCCACACGGGTTAGTCGCCACGAGATATTGAACCTTCAGTCACGTATACACAGACGCATCAGAAATAGGTAATGGGATTGGTGCAGTAGAGATCACAACCATGAGCAACTTACCTTCTCCCTCCCACTTGCTCCAATATCAACATCGCTCTATATGAGTATTATAGGATCTGCTGCAATAATTCTTTCAGGGAAGTCGTTTATAACATTTTACTATCTATTTATGTAACGTTGAGTATACTTATCAGTAGTAGGAAAAGTATTTATCCGTATTTTTGCCTCAAGAGTAGTAGATCACAACTTTTTATATAACTGTTTTTTGCAGAATCCAGACATTTTTCATTTTAGGAAAAACCATTTTTCCATCCTTATGACGAGAAGATAGTTTTTCAAGAAAATAACTTTCAATGCAGTCAGATATTCAGTTGAAATCTTTCAGATTCTAAAAAACTTGTCCAAAATCTTTTCAAGATATATGGGCATCTTCAAGCACTTAACTAGTAACTAGTATTGTACACATTTTCATCTAACGTTTGTCTATTCTTCTCGACTTGACAGTTTCGTGATGAATCTATCTCTTACCTACAAAAATCACAAGTTTCCAAACTTTATAACAAAACATACAACTATACATTCGACTTTTATTTCGCTAATATTTCGTAAACATATCCGGTACCCCGGTATAAAAGTAGACTAAGATTCTTCGCGGAGTATCGAAAATGTATTCTCCCATTATAAATCGTTTAGCGATATCGGGGTTAGATGAGTCTCGGTCTTAATAAAGCGGAAAGCTGAGAGAGCAGCCCGGGGCGGGGAGATAATCAACTGAAATAACCACTTTCCTCTTCTCTTCTAGACATCTCGATCGGCCCCCTTTCCGTCTTTTTCCAGAGCTTCGCTCGCTACGTATGGAGCAAACCTTGACGTGTAAAGATCAGAAAGAAAATTGATTCTAGTCACTTCAACAAAAAGGTAGATATGATTCTTGATAGTCTGTAATTGTTTCAAGGACGTTTGTTCTGAACGAACAACGTCTAACTGGAAGTAGGATTGAAGTAGATACTACTGACTATTTGAGAAATTATAAAATCATCTCAACTGTTTAAGTTATTAAAAAAAAGTATAATATATGAAGATATTTTTCAAAAAAACTATCAGGAAAATAATTGACAATAATTACTCCATATTTCAGACGTTCAATCACTTCAACCAAATATAGTTAAAGTGCAATTCATGTAAAACAAGCCAAAATAAAATATTATGAATGTGAAATAATTGTGAATGCTGAATCAATAGACACCTCAAACTCTTAAAAAAATTTGGGACTCGCTATTGAGTATAATGTCACCTAGTCAGATATTTTTCAATTGAAAGAAAAGTTGAGTAGATTCATCAGAATTTTTCGAATATATACATATATATATATATATATTTGTATATATATATATATAT
>NW_019295391.1:0-17899 GCF_000500325.1 Leptinotarsa decemlineata
AGAGTAAACTGGAGCTATTGTCTCATTGAGTATATCTATACCTTTACTATGCCACAATATAGTGGTGTCGTCAGCGGAAAGAGTGAAGGTTCCAGATATACTTATGTTCATCAAATCGTTGATATACAACAGGAACAATATGGGACCGAGAACCGAGCCCTGTGGTACACCAGTATTTATTTCAATACTGTTTGTACATTTATTCGTTTTCACAATCTGACTGCGACCATTGAGATACGACTCAAACCACCGTAGTGTTATCCCTCTACATCCATAAAAGTGGTAAAAAAATATAGAAAGTTTCATTTCTCTTTTCTTCATCATTTTACATTTATTATAACTCAATTTTTCGACATTCTATTCTTACTGTGATCAATCATTACCTAGAAAAAAACCACCCCTTGTAATTTTTAATGAAAAACAATGAATGAACAAGAATATTTCAATTTCATTGCGAAATGCAAACGAATTTCAAACCATGGAGCATATTTCTAATCTCTTTGAGGTTGATAACGCTTGTTTCTTATCTTCCCCGAAAGTTACTTCCTTGAAATTATACAAGGCAGGATAGGCAGATAGGAAGATTGCTCCGGGAAGATATCAATTTTTTTTCAGTTTGTATGTACATCAAACAATCACAATCAAATTACGTAGTTATACGAATAGCTTCTATCATGAAGATAGAAATTATCATTGTCGTACTGCTGATGAAGTAGAATAAATCGAAATCGGGCACTGTTTCCAAACAATAAAACTGTAATACTCTTTTCGACACGCGTTTCACCAGATAAAGTAAAAGTAGACTGTCTACTTTATCTCCTGAAGACAACAAATCTTTATAAAAATATGTAGATAATACACAGACTTTTTTTTCAGATACAAACTGGAAGAAAAAACTATTTCGAAACAATTATTTCCATTTAAACATTGAATTACACCCGAAACAAGTACTTCTCCCGAACACCAGAACTGTAATACTCATCTCGAAGCGCGTTTCACCAACCAAGCTGGAGGTGAAGCTGCAGTTTTCTTCATCTCCTGCTAGTTGAAAATTGATAACTCTCATGTTCTACTTTCTTTATGGGCTGAAGCTTCAGAAATAGTTTCAAGAACTATGCTAATCCTTCGCATGTTATAATTTATAGATGTATTACATAAGTAAATACATTATACATAAATATAAAACTAATGCATTTAGTAGATTGCACTTCATATAAAGTCTTTCGTTGAGCGAAATTTTTTATTCGCTTGAAAGACCTATTTATTGACGCTATTATGTGTGGAGTATAACATCGTTCAAATGTCCGCCACGGCTTCTCTGGGTGGAACGCATCCGAAACGTTCAATTTTCTACGACTTTGGCGCATCAATCAGGCAGAATTCGACCGATAGCATGGGATATGTTGATTTTAAGGACCGCTGCGTTTGTGACTTATTCGCATACACCTGTGACTTGAGAAAATCCCACAAGAAAAAGTCTAACAGGTTCAAATCGCACAATCTCAGTGGTCAGTTCACATCACCTCCACGTGAGATGATCGTACCCTCAAATCACTTGTGCAGAATATTCAATGAGCCATGAGCTGTGTGGCACGTAGCGCCGTCCGGTTGACACCGCGTGTCGTTGGTTTCCCATCCAATTCATGCCAAAAGGAGTTGGTAATCATCGACTTATAATGTTCGCTGTTGACAGTGATGGCGTGGCCAACGTCGTTCTCAAAGAAATATGGACCGATGACGCCGTCAGCACAAAATCCACACCAAACAGTGACTTTTTCGGGATGTATTGGACGGTCTTGGATTTCATGTGGATTGGTATCGTCCCAAATTTGACAAGTTTGTTTCTTAACGTACCCATTCATCTAAAAATGGGTCTCATCATAGAAGATGATTTTTCGATGAAAATTAGGGTCAGTTTTCAACTGCTCCAATTCCCATTCAGCGAACTCACGTCGTTTTCTATGGTCGTTTGTTTTCAGTTTCTGGGTCTGGGTTTCAGTTTCTGAATATTGTACTGGTACAGGCCCAAGTCGCGATGCCAAATTTGCCAAATTGTGGTCTGCGAAAGGCTAAGTTTTTGTGAGCGACGCGATATCGAATGCCTCGGATTCTCCTGCACACTCTCACAGACAACAGCGATTTTTTCGGCAGATCTTGCGTTTCATCGACGTACGGGTGTTAGTTGATAATTTACTGAACCAGTGACCTCAAATTTATCCACCACATTGCGAATAATCCTCTCTGTAGGACACACACAGAACACACATTTCAATAAAACAATTTTATTATTTGCACATGTTGTTGAATGCTATATCCGTCCATGGCCGTAATCAATTGTCAATATTTCTGATTAGGATAAGTTATGTGATACCTATATTTGAATATGATTCAATTTTCAATAATATTATACACTGAAGACGAAAAAAGTCTCCCCTCCTTAACTTTTGAACGGAACAAGCTATCGAGATCGGGTAAAATTCAGGTAAAATGGTACTACTTTCACTACTTTTTGGCATTAAAATGATTGTGGTCACGTGGCCTAGTGTCGAGACGAAACTATCAACTTTTTTTTTAATGTAAAGAGGGGTCACGTGGCTCCTGGTTTTGAAGACCTTCCGAGTCTCTATCCAATACCCCTGTGTTTGTGAGAATCTGCCACGCCGTTTCAAACTGACAATCGTTTGAAATTTGTTCAAATATGTTACAAACAAATTTAGAACCTAAATAGCTTTTAATGGCAACAAAATTTGAAGTAACAATTTCAACCATTTTAACAAGTGCTCAAAATGTTTGCCGTTCTCTTCTTGACAGAAAAGAAAAAAATTATTTTGGAATTCATTCCGAACGTTATTAAATGTTTCCGGGGTGATACTGTAACACACATTTGTTATTCGGTCCACAAGTTCCTGATGTGACTGTGGCTGCGAGACATACACCTTAGATTTTATGTACCCCCACAGAAAAAAGTCCATAGGTGACATATCAGGTGACCAGGCTGGTCATTCAATGGGGCCACGTCGGCCCTTCCATTATCCCGGAAAATTCTCGTTGAGCCATTCCCAGACAAATTTGTAGTGGTGACGGGTTTCACCATCTTGTTGAAAGGTTTTGAAGCATATTCAAATACAGATGCCCAGTTACATTTTCTGCCATTAATATTGGATCTATGATATGGTCACCCAAAATACCATCCCATACGTTGATCTTCTCTGCAGTTTGTAGTAGTGACGGGTTGAACCATCTTGTTGAAAAGTAACATCCATGGTGGGTTTGCCCCAACTACTTTTTGAATACTGTGATGGATCTGGTTTTGAAGCATATTCAAATACAGATGCACAGTTACATTTTCTGCCATTAATATTGGATATTTGATATGGTCACCCAAAATACCATCCTATACGTTGATCTTGTATGCAGTTTGAGTATGACTCTCTCTAAAAACGTGCGGATTTACGTCTGACCAATAACTCACATTCTGTCTATTTACTGAATCCATGGTGGGTTTGCCCCAACTACTTTTTGAATACTGTGAAGGATCTGGTTTTGAAGCATATTCAAATACAGATGCACAGTTACATTTTCTGCCATTAATATTGGATCTTTGATATGGTCACCCAAAATACCATCCTATACGTTGATCTTGTATGCAGTTTGAGTATGACCCTCTCTAAAAACGTGCGGATTTACGTCTGACCAATAACTCACATTCTGTCTATTTACTGTTCCATTTAGAAAAAACGTACTTTCATCAATAAAACAAATAGAGTTAATGTTACCGGGATTTTGGGTTATGCGATTAGACATGACCTCACATAACTGCAGTCTTCTATCCGAGTCGTCTTGTGTTAATTGATGCAGAATTTTCAATTTATATGGGCGAAATCTGTGTCTTTGAAGATATTTTTCAACAGTGATCGTAGATACGCTACAATCCGTGGCTACCGTTTTCGTTGTTTGTTGCAGATTATTAACAACAGCTGCCAGATCGTCGATTTGCTGTTCTTCTGAAATAGATTTTCTTCCAGATCCTTTTTTTCTCGTTACACAACCCGTTCTTTGAAATTTACTGACCAATTTTCGTAATTAGGTACGAGATATCGTATATTATTTGGGAAGCGCTCATTAAATATTCTTTTTGCTTCATGGTAATTACGTCTAGCTTCAGCGTAAATTGAAATTGCTTCGGTTTTTTCTTCTAAAAGACGAGGAGGAGGCATTTGAAAATTATAAAGAAAAACTGAAACCTATGAAAACTGAAATGCTATTTGAAGTCTTCAGAAAAATAACTACTTAAGAAATAACTACTTAAAAAACAAACAAAAACCACAATTTAAAATACCAATAATATGCGCACCGGTTTTACAACAAAAAATTGGCTTTTCGACCAGAGTCAGTAACGGTGTTGAAATTCTGCTACGATTAATAGTTGAAATAATTTATTTGTTAAATATTTGGAGCAAATTTTGAACGCTTGTTGAATAGAGAATCGAAAGGCTTTCAAAACCAATAGTCACGTGCCCGCTTTCCAAAAAAAAATTACGCAGCAAAAGTAGTACCTTTTTACATGAATGTTACCCAACCTCGATAGCTCGTTCCGTTCAAAAGTTAAGTGGAGAGAGGACTTTTTACGTCCTCACTGTACATTTTCAATCTATATATTTTCCATCAATAGATATCATGAAGCAGTAGCAAATGTCTTTTTTGTTTATTCATTCATATTCTCAAGGCAATCGTTAGTGAGTTATACCATTCGTCAACGCACATTCAACTACCAGCCCGGAATTTGTTCTCTTCAATAATGTTAGTGTGAATTTTCATCATCACTTTCGATTATATTAACCGGGTTCATAAATGAATACTTGAAGCGATTCATTATGTTCTCGCATGTATTTTCTTCCCTGTTCCTCACAAAATTGGGTAACTGTTTTATATTTCATCGAGGTGGATTGTTGCTTTAGGTAAACCCTGTCCGATCCTGGCAAGCGAGTACTCTAGGGATTTTCTGTCGCCCGTTCACTTTATTAATCTGTATTACCGTTTAAAGTAGCTGCCTGTGGAGTTATCTTCGGATAAATACACAAAGGAAATGGCTTAGCGTCTCGTAAAAGGGACTGACTAATTGCCAAAAACCGAGCTTGGAACTTGTGTTAGAAGAGATTATTATTTGCCTTGATTAAATTCCGAATTAACAATCAAACAATGTGTGTTCGTATTGTTGTAGGATTTATCGAACAACTTTTGGCTTCTACTCAAGACGTAAGGATGGTGTTTGTAGAATTAGCGGTTGGAAAATTCTCCAGCAGAAGTGAAATTTTCACCAAACATAAGTATCTCGAATCTGATGAAAGGATTCATAATATTCCTGGTGCAAAATATCCAAAATATTCCAATTCACTTCATATCTAATTCAATATTAGTCTCACGGCCATACTGATGCTTCATTTCTGATGATAACCATTTTCAAAACTAAAAAGTTGCACAAAATTTGTTTAGTAGCTTAGGAATATTCAACAGAACCTATAAGGAAATGTGTATGTTGTCAAAAAAGAGGACACATAAGAGCCTTATTTGAACTAGAGCTTCGGTGGCGGAAAACGCTGAGTAATAAATAATTAATCCCACCTTCCACTATTATATAGGGAAATAAATTAATATAAAAGTTTATTCTTCTCTTTCCTATTCTTCTTGGCCTCATTACTATAAACGACGGCCCCTGAAGGCACGGTACTTTATTAGAATAACAAACGGATTTCGTGACGTCAAAGAAAATATCTTCAATGTTTTGATTCAGCGAAGTCACTCAATAAAGTCAGTCGTTACTGAGGCTTCGAGATATTACCTTCGTCCTAGCATACAACGCACATAACACTGATGATATCCACCGCAGTAGCAGATGGAATGTTTGGTACTTCAGGTTTCATTTGACCACGGCTACCAGCCCAGATTTTGTTCTCTTTAATCGTGATTCCGGTCGTTAAAGCAGGTATCCGATGGCCGGTTTGCTCAACCCCCACATCCCAAGCCAATGCACTCGCCGAAAACAGCATGCACAGTGGTTCAGACAGTGAAATATGAACAAGGACAGCCAACCCGCAAGCCATCCATAATTGGAACAACCTATTAGTGTAACACCCAGGTTAGCTTGCCAAGTTTTTATGACGGCGGTGGTGGTTTGACCAATCTATGAAACCGACAACTGAATTAGCAGAAATTTGGAATGCTCTCAATATGGGGTTCCACTTGGTTCTTCATATTTTGTCTTCAATCAAGCTGAAACAGGTGTTTTCAACCGGTGGTTCTTTCATCGAATTCAAATTGGGAATGATCGAAGTAGTACTGATCTATTTATCTTTTCAGTTTCATGAAATTATTTTCCAGCAACTTGACTACATTTATCTTTACTGATTTGTATCATTCATGGAAACAGGTGGATTTGTTTTCCGATTACTTTTCAAGGGGAGCTTCCCAAATTGCTGCTAACGCAGTTTTCGGTTTTAAAGATTGGTCAAAACACCAACGACAACATAAACACTTCCCAAGCTGACTTGGGTGTCACACCAACAGGTGCTAACACTTAGCCCCATTCAGGTGGTTAGCCACCTGAATGGGGTTGGCCAAAGTGATATACACTGTCCGCCATTCGCGAACACCCCATTTTTACGGTAAAACATATTAGGGGGCAAAATAGGTTCAAAATTCCTTCAGATTCGTGATCAGGACTACCAATTTACCACGATTACATTTTTTTCCTGAAAAAATTTCAGTCCTGAAAAATCCGAATTTGTCTGACTTCTTATGGAAACACCCCCGTATCTTCCGTAATATTCGAGATGGAACGATGAAACTCTCAGGACTGATGGAAATGCTCAAAATGCACCTACCACCTGAATAGGGTTGGCCAAAGTGATAACACTGTCCGCCACTCGCGATGGAACACCCCATTTTTGCGGTAAAACATATTAGGGGACAAAATAGGCTCAAAATTCCTTCAGATTCTTGATCAGGACTACCAACTTACTGCTGCACTTTTTACCTGAAAAAATGTCAGTCCTTAAAAATACGAATTTGTTTCACTTCTCATGGAAACACCCCCGTATCTTCCGTAATAATTGAAATAGATTTTTTTTTGGTTTTGACATCAAAACATGAACGGAATTGTTTAAGAGAAACTCGACTTTTGTTTTCATATAAATAATTTATTTTTTATTTCGTTGTCAGGAAAGTTATTCCTTCTCAATAAGAGAGAAAATGGTAATTTTCAGGAAAGTTGTTGTCAGGAAAGTTATTCCTTCTCAATAAGAGAGAAAATGGTAATTTTCAGGAAAGTTGTTGTCAGGAAAGTTATTCCTTCTCAATAAGAGAGAAAATGGTAATTTTCAGGAAAGTTGTTGTCAGGAAAGTTATTCCTTCTCAATAAGAGAGAAAATGGTAATTTTGTAAGAGGAGGAAACATGTAATAAGTGAGGTTTTAGGATGGTTAATGTTAGTTCATATTCTCATTTTCCCATTATTTAAAAAAAACGAGGATATTTTGTGGCAAATACTGTTATGTAGTTCAAAATTCTTTCGAAGTACTACTTTCAAAATCACATTTTCAATTAAAAAACAAAACAATCAATTTCAAATGATTTAACTGTTGATAATGCTTTGTAAAGTTCGAATTATAGGCCTTTTTAGAAAATTGTTTCCATATATAGATTTTCTCCCCTAAGCATATCCTCACGCTGCTAGATTTAATCCTGAAAAGAGTCAACCGCCTGATCGAGGATCAGGAACCTTGATGATCTGGAAGAACGGAGGAGTTATTAGACCCATATGTGAATAAAAATAATACCAGAAGATTAAAGGCGATGGCATATTCTCTTACAACGAGATGAGACCGCTTGAAAGACTCAGTCCACGAACAACAAAGTGAATCCAGGCTCCCCAAGGCGATCCGTTTATTTCGTGGATTGAGTTTTTCGTTGATCCCATTGATGGTATTCGTGAAAGAAAATTTAATTGCTCTTCGTTTCTTAGGCTTGACCTTTGAGGGAAATTAAGTCAAGCAATATATTCGTAGTTCAGCCAAGCACCATTTATGAAACCTCAGTGGGTCGAAACAGCGCTCTCCGGATCACTGATTCTTCGTTTTGAGTTATGATTTCATATAATCACCAATACAGCACGAAAGGAAAATAAGAGATCACAATATGATCGGAAAAGTTCCTTCAAAAGAAATTCGAATTGGAGGCGTACGTAACTTAGAGCACAAGCGAAAAATTGGACCCTTGAAAAGTAAAACTATTACATATTCCGGCCATGAAAAATCTTTTAGATTACAAATCTGAATGACCACCATTGAATAATTTTGAACCATTAAATATAACGTCATTGTCATAATTATGAACCAATTTCCGCCAAATGCTTCGAGATAGGTTTATCCACTGTCATGAACCACAAATGAATTAGTCAATCCTCGTATGTCTTCTAAAAAAGAAAAAATGAAATAATTAACAAACATTCATTGTTTGTTCAGAGGACGTGAAGGCAAAACACATTTTTTAAGGATGCCTGAAATCGGATTGAAGATTTTCGATCTGGATTTTGATTTCGATTTGGAAATTCATTCTGACATATCCAGCTCTCCGAAAAATCAAATAGGTTGAGTCAGTAAGAAACTTTCCGTGTAAATATATATAGAAAACAGACAATGCCCCAACTTTCTGTAAGGGACTGGCGTTGCAGACAAGATTTCTTTTAACTTTCCTACTTGTCACAAATGACTGCCCACTTGAATACACGGCCTTCACTGGAACTCTTTGATTTTTAAGTGAATACATGCCTGAAGAAGTAATTGCATAGCAAAAAGTATTGCGTTTTTGTAAAACTATGTACTGAATATTCCACAATAAAGTGTTTCTTGAATATTTTAAGTCTTGATTGGGATTCATCGACCGAAAAAAAAAACGTTTTAGATGATAATCATTTGGTTGAAATTTCAAGTTAATCAGTTTTATCATTATAAAGAAAAACCATATGAATATTTGATATTAAATGTGATATGATGAATTACTGATATGAAAATAGGCAGAAAGGAATATTGTCGAACAACATTGAAGAGTCACTTAATTGAAGGTAATTAGAGTTTTCATTGACCAATCTCAAAAAAAAATTATAATGGAGAACTTTAGGTATAGAGCTGTAGAAAAATGCGAGTTCTAAATCACCTTTATATACGTTACTGGGTACCTACATTTCACAAAAA
The DNA here is from genome assembly GCF_000500325.1 of Leptinotarsa decemlineata. NCBI lineage: Eukaryota > Metazoa > Arthropoda > Insecta > Coleoptera > Chrysomelidae > Leptinotarsa > Leptinotarsa decemlineata. The sequence goes on from NW_019295391.1 coordinate 9,248, forward strand.
AAAATATTAATTGTTTATCAGCAATTTTTGTTGTCTATCAGAAAAAAAAAATAATAGAAATATGTCATAACATTGCGAAGACAAAAATAAATTGGAACATTTGTTAAAATTCCACCCTTCCAATAAATTTTTACAGATTCTTTCAGGGATTTCAAATCAATTTATATCGTATTAGACAATGGAAGTCCGAACTAATGAAATGTACCATGAAACATTGTCAACCCCTTCAAACAAACATTATTATTGAAGTCTTTCACTTGAAGTTTATTTATAATATTCAGAAGTATCAATGACTGATCATTGAATTAAAATTATCACAGTTACTAAGGAAAGCGATAATACTTGTGATCAGTCATTCATTTTTGATTAAGTCGTCTGGTATATGCTTGGATATTTATGTTATTACACCGATGCGCCACACACACATACAATTGATGATAGATACGTTGTTAATGTCTCAGCAATCTATCATCTATCTGTAGATTCACCTATAATTTATACGTGAGGTATTGTAACTGAGAATCAGTCTAGTAATTTCAACACATATTGTCGACTGAAATAGGAGTATACCAGGTGAAGCTATTCACTGATACATCACTAAAATACAATCGTGATAGTAAAGCTCCCCGATTCATAGAGAAATCACGGTAAAGTGAAATGAAAAACTATTTTTTCCAACATGCCATGATCAAAATAGTCAATTTCCACACCAAGAAAAATCTAGATACTTGAAGTTATTTTCTTTCACAGACTCTAATTAGTTACTGAAGATTTCTTGGATATCTTAAAACATACTATTTGATAATTTTTAAGATCTCTCGAACTTGATCTGAACATTTCACATTTAAATTGATGGATGTAGCCGTTACTACGTAATAGGAAATATAATGAAGAAAAGAGAAATGAAACTTTCTATGTTTTTTACCACGTCACTGCAGTAACGTTAGTTACAAATATTATTATTATATATACTTTATTGTCCAAAGAAAAAATCTTGTTGACAAAGTTAGTGAATAAATATAAAAGAATACATAAATGTCCTATGAATATAAAAATATAGATAAAATATAAAAAAAAGATTTTTTTACTGATTTGTTATCATTTTTCTTTTTGAATTAACCTGAATCCAAACGAAAAGTTCAGTCCTGAAAATTACTACATATATCGGCAATTTTTAGTTTGAATTCAACTTTTTGAATGAATCTCCAACTACGATTCTAATAACACGTTTATTTACCATTGCGGAAGTCGACCATTTCCCAACCCTTTATCCAGCGAAATCCTTCGGGACTCGCAAAGGTTAACCTAACGTTGTGGCTACGTGTCTAGTTAATAATAAATGTCGGCCCATTGTTACGATGTTATATACATATCATTACGTATTCTCCAAAAGTTTATCTGATCAAAAATTCCTGCGACAGAGAACAAACTCTGCGACATTACCATGTGGGATTTGGCTTTGTATATCGTATTTACTCAGGACGAACTTCGGTGCGGTTGGGTCCCCTGGAAAGAGGCAGGTGAATCGCCAGGACGATGTTACAATGGGAATTTACAGAGAGACTNTTTTTGTAAAACTATGTACTGAATATTCCACAATAAAGTGTTTCTTGAATATTTTAAGTCTTGATTGGGATTCATCGACCGAAAAAAAAACGTTTTAGATGATAATCATTTGGTTGAAATTTCAAGTTAATCAGTTTTATCATTATAAAGAAAAACCATATGAATATTTGATATTAAATGTGATATGATGAATTACTGATATGAAAATAGGCAGAAAGGAATATTGTCGAACAACATTGAAGAGTCATTTAATTGAAGGTAATTAGAGTTTTCATTGACCAATCTCAAAAAAAAATTATAATGGAGAACTTTAGGTATAGAGCTGTAGAAAAATGCGAGTTCTAAATCACCTTTATATACGTTACTGGGTACCTACATTTCACAAAAAAAAATATTAATTGTTTATCAGCAATTTTTGTTGTCTATCAGAAAAAAAAAATAATAGAAATATGTCATAACATTGCGAAGACAAAAATAAATTGGAACATTTGTTAAAATTCCACCCTTCCAATAATAACCTTGTGCGAACTGGATTAACGAGTTCTTACCTTTTAACGTAATATACCTAGCAAATATATTAATTGTTTATCAGCAATTTTTGTTGTCTATCAGAAAAAAAAATTAATAGATATATGTCATAACATTGCGAAGACAAAAATAAATTGGAACATTTGTTAAAATTCCACCCTTCCAATAATAACCTTGTGCGAACTGGATTAACGAGTTCTTACCTTTTAACGTAATATACCTAGCAAATTGAATTAGTAGAACAGTCAGTTGAATGTCAAAACCTGCCTTTCCCAAGAACTATTTTGTCTGTATTCAGTTGAACTATTTTCTTAATATCGAATTTTATTTTTTTAGAAACAAACTACTTTTTCAAAAATTGACATGTCATGAAGCTTCCTCATACAAGGTCAAATGAACTTTGCGTCGCCTGTGACAGACTTTCAATAGCCACATTTGGATTTCATAGAAAAATACACATTGGAAATGGCGCTACTCTAAAGTGAAGTAAAGTACCAAAGTAGTACAAAAAAATCCAAACCATCTTATTCAGCTGAAATTTGCATACCTATGAACTAAAAGCTGTTTGTAAAATTTTCAAATAACTTTTACAGTAGGCAATTTTTCGGAAAAACTTCAAATTTGACAGATAATGCATATCATGTGACAACTTTTTTTGATAATTTTTTTATTTCGATCGATGCCAGGGTCAAATTTTGAATAATTCTATTAATATAATAAATCCATACATTGTGAAATTTTCTGGTCACACTGTATGTACGCAATATTTCAAAGGTCTAATTTAGGCTCGTTAAAGCATTGAAAGCTACAAAGGCTGCGGAAATGTACAAGTTTTCAGTCCAAAATAGTGTTTCTGAGAAGGTATGCTTGCCATTCCAATGCAATGTGATTGCGTCTTGATGTAATGTTATCCAATCAGACATTAAACAATTTCAATTCATTACTTCGGACTTCCATTGTCTGATATAATATAAATTGATTTGAATTCCCTGAAAGAATGTGTAAAAAAATTTAAAAGACTAGCTGAAAAATAATAAATAATATATCAAGCAAAAAAAATCTGAAACCACAATAAAATGAAATACAATTTGTTTCCCTCGAAACCAAACTTGAGATGTAGATTCTTAGATACTTCGAAACATACTCTGTGTTTCAATATTCAAATGCATCCGAATCTTACTCACTGGTATTTCTTTTTCGCATTGTTCACTATCGCTATTGGAATGACTATTACTATTAGTACTTGTCCAAGGACGCCACATTTAACCAGATAACAATAATTTCAGGTGATTATAATTGTATCAAATCGCGATCAGTTCCTGAACTGAACACGACGGCAATAACCATACCTGGATTCCTGATATATATTCGTCACCGTAACATGACTTCTTCAAATTTAATTTCATGACTCTTCAGCCAATCATAAAACTCGGTTAGTAAAAATTATCCAATACGAACCGCCAAGTCTACAGTCAACGTGTACTAGTTGGCTGCCGGTTCATTTATATGTATTGGTTTTTTTTTGGCCTCTGAGAGTGCCGCCAACTTCAAGTCTACACAACATCGTTTACTTCCATTACAGAATGGTATTCTTCAACTCAAAGATATCAACATTTTCAGAGATCATAATTTCCGAAGAAAAAAATTGAAATTAAATCATATCTCGAAAACGGTAACAGATAGTCATAGGAAAATATGACGAAAAGTTGTCGGGTAATTATTGTAGATTCCAGAAATGATATTATATACAGGGTTTTCCATTTAAAAAATCAAAGTTGTAACTACTTTCTTATGGAAGTGGCAGCACCGCATTGTCGAGAATAGTTTTGATATGTAGAGAATGTCCATATATGCTCTCCATTGAATTTTCAAAGTGATCCGACTCACCAGAAACGTCTTATACTCGCCATTGAATTTTCAGTGATCTAACTCACCAGAAACGTCTTATATTAAACGCATATATAAGATTAGATTATAATCTGAAATTACGCGACGTCAATTTCACAAGAAAGAACTTCTAGTCGCCACAGAAATGCCAGCCAGCCCTTCTGACCACCTCGAATCACCATATCCGGTTTAGAAAGTCCGCAAACTCTTTCTCCGGCGACGAGACAGGCGACGATCAATTTCAGTCAAGTCGGATCTTGTCTTTATCCTTCGGCACCGAGGAAAATCGTGTTGCTTTCCACAATACCCACGCACGCACACAAAACACTCTCATGAATAATGCAAAAGATACGATGATATGCAACCGGTGGTCATTTCGGAGGGTGTTGTCTACACGGATAATGGAAATTTGAGGGTGCTTTCGTCGAAGTATTGGGGCGTGACTTGAAGGGGGCGATGAGAGGAAATTTTCTCGGGACAGTGATTGATGAAGAACTGTTACGTTTTGAATATTGACCTGATGAAGGTTGCGACGTATTAATTTCGGTTTTTCTCTACTGACCTTTCTCCAACAGCTTACAATTGTTGAATAAACAGTTATTTATTGTGAATTTGGATATGCCATTGTACGATTCAAAATAACAAATCTCAAAACACTTTTTTATAATTGTATGTATACGGTGAGTAATAAAAACGTGGAACATTCGCAATAATAAATAATAGATTTTTTTAATCAAACATCCAAAGTTGTTTTTTTCGTGTTGAATTTTCAATACTTTCTATGAAAAGTACTTTTCCATGTATCAAATACCCGCACATCTTACCTGATTGAAATACCTGAGATATTTTGATTTTTTTCTGGACGTCATGATTTCATCAGATATAATAATGCTTCAATTAGCTTTACTCGTCAGTTAGAGAATTTTAGTTCAGGAGCGAGAGCTTCTCAACTCTCCAATTCCTGATCCAATAACTGAACCTAAAAAGAAGGTTTGGTGGTGCAGCCCGGAAACGACTGAGTCGTCTCCTCAAGAGCGAGGTATCTTATGAAACCGCCTTGCACCAAATTCTTGAGCGGCGTACGCAGAATCTGTCCCAGGTGGAGAAACAAACCCCCCGGTTAGCAAACGTTTGCGCTCAATTGATGATTCACCAAAACCAGAGGCGGTTGAATCTAAACCATCGTCAGGTATAGCTGACGTGCAAAAACCCTCATATGGAAAGGTTGTCGCGGGTATCAAGGTGGAAATCTTGCACCTTGACTATCCGACTACGTCATCAACGAACAGAGCATATATTTTATGCCTACCCCGCTGGGGACCGAATCAGGTTTTTTGAGTTCGGCAGAGCCGTACTCTTACCATCTAACCCTAAAGATCACTCACCATACAAACTAATCGGCTTCGTTTAGAAGCTGGGTTTATTTGGTCGAGTGTGAATAGGTGTGAGCCACAATAAACCCTTGCGGGTTGCATTGGAGGGTCGAATAGACCCACTCACTTTTGACCTAACCTGACCTAGTTAGGGAAGCTATAGATTATGCTGTAGACGACCCCTCTTGATATAGAAGGCCCAGACACTCTGTCGAATGAGGCCTTCATGTCCCCCTTTGACAGATGAACAATCCCTTCATCCATGACACCCCAGCCAGGCAGGGGTTTACCGTGAATGGCGGTACTGATGTCTGAGGACATTCATCCCGCCATCCTATGATCAGTTATGACCCATTTGTCCTTCTGACAAACGTCAGTCGTAAGAGAGCGAGACTCCAACCTGTTTGAAATTAAGATGGCTATCGGAATTAGGTATACTATTACCAGGAGAATATGAATTAATGATAGAGCCTTTGCGTTTCTATCAGTGTTGTTATATACTTATTATACTAGTGTGTAAATTATATGAAATGACTACTTCAGTTTTCTTTCCAGTAAAAGAAATGAGCAAATGTGCTTTTTCTGTTCACGAGATTATTATTCTAACGGCCATCTTGTTGAAGCTACATCTGTCAAAGCAGTTGTCATTCATTAGGCCTGTTTTGCCAAATTACCATAGATGGATATAGCATTCAACAACACGTACAAATAATAAAATTGTTTTATTGAAATGGGTGTTCTGTTCGGGCACTGTAGCGCTCGCTTTGCCCATTCTACGGTCGCCATAATCGTCCTACCGAGAGGAATATTCGCAATGTGGTGGATGAATTTCAGTCCTCTGGTTCAGTTAATGCTCCACCAACATCCGTACTTCGACGAAATGCATGATCTGTCTAAAACATCGCCGCTCTTTGTGAGAGTGTGGAGAATCCGAGGCAGTCGATTTCGCGTCGCTCGCAAGAACTCGGCCGTTTGCAGACCACTACTTGGTGAATTTTGCGTCGTGATTTGGGCCTGAACCCGTACAAACTTTAACTGTTCCAGAAACTGAAGGGGGAGAACCATATACCACGACGTGTGTTCGGTGAATGGGCTATGAAGCAGTTGGCAACTAACCCTTGATAATTAGAGTCAGCCTCATCTTCAGCGATGAGGCCCATATCTGGATGAATGGGTACGTGAACGAACAAACCAATCCACATGAGATCTAAGAGCGTCCAATGCATCCCGAAAAAGTCACTGTTCAGTGTGGATTTTGGGCTGGCGGCTTCATCGGTCCATAATTCTCTGAGAACGACGTTGACCACTCCATCACTGTCAACAACGAGCACTAAAGGTCGATGATTACCAACATCTTCTGGCCTGAATTGGTTGATCTGGACACCAACGACATGTGGTTTCAACAGAACGGCGCTACGTACCACACACAGCTCATGCCATATTGGATATTCTTCACGAGCGATTTGAGGACATGGTCATCTTACGTGAAGGTGTTGTGAACCGACAACCGAAATCGTGCGATTTAATCCCGTTAGCCTTTTACTTGTCGGGTTTTCTTAACCTATGCCATCGGTCAAATTCAAACTGATTTATGGGCCAGAGTCATGGAAAATTGGAAAAGTCCGATGATATATGACATACACTCGGTTTCATTCAACCCATCCGAAGCTCGGCGCCAAACTCTCCTTGGTCTGCGAGGCGTCGGATCATACCGTTGGAGCCGCCCTACATCAGATGGACAACGGCAAATTGGAACCTCTGGGTTTCTTCTCGAAGAAACTGAGCAACGCTGAGGCCAAATACTCTGCCTACGACCGGGAACTTCTAGCAATCTACAAGGCCGTCAAGTACTTTCGACACATGGACGAAGGACGCCACTTCACAGTGCTAACCGATCATAAGCCACTGACTTTCGCCTTCCTCCAGAAGTCTGACAAGTGTTCCCCGCGTCATTTCCGCCACCTGGATTTCATCGGACAGTTTACCACCGATATCCAGCACATCTCTGGTGAGGATAATGTTGTCACGGATGCTCTCTCCCGAGTTGATGCCATCACTACGCCACTCGACTTTGAAGCCCTCGCAGCGTCTCAACAACAGGACCAGCAGCTCCAGGAACTCTGTCAGAGAAATGACTCTGGCCTAATCCTGCGCCTGGATCCCTGGATCCAACGCTGCCATCTTCTGCGACGTGTCCACGACGACGGCGCGGCCATTCCTGACAGCCGCATTTCGCAGACCAGCCTTCGATGGCATCCACGGGCTGTCGCATCCTGGTGCCAGAGCGACCATCAAGCTCGTCAGACAGCGCTATGTCTGGCCCTCCATCAAAGGAGATTGTCGCGCTTGGTCTCGCGCCTGTATCCAGTGCCAGCAGTCCAAGATTTCACGACACGTATCAACACCCATTGGCAACTTCTCAGCACCTTCTAGACGGTTCGAGCACGTCCACATCGACCTCATCGTTATGCCGTACTCCGAGGGATATAGGTATTGTCTTACCTGCGTCGAATTCTTTTCACGATGGCCAGGAAGCCGAGACCGTTGCCAGAGCGTTCTACTCCACCTGGATACCACGTTACGGCGTTCCACTCCGCCTGACCACAGACCAAGGTAGACAATTTGAGTTCCACCTGTTCCGGTGCCTCAATAAACTCATGGGTATCGACCATCTACGGACAACAGCATACCATCCTGCAGCCAACGGCATGGTCGAGCGACAGCTCCATCAAGTGTCTGCAATCCGACCGGTGGATTGTCTTGATGAAACCCTTTTTTTTTGTTTCTTTGCCATATGCGGTCGTTTCTTTGCAATTTCGATTTTCAAACGCTCCAATAACGCTATATAATATTCAATGTTGATGGTCAATGAATATTGACATCCTATCGAGGCCATAACCTTTCCAGCTGATTGTCGTGCTTTCGGCGCTTTGAACGAGATTCATCAGTTGCTCTTCACTCAGATGACGATCGTTTTGATTCCGGAGTGAAGTGATGGATCAAAGTTTCATCCATTGTCACGTATCGACTCAAAAATTCCAGTTAGTTATGTTTAACCATGGACAAACATTACTCAGAATCATCAACAGTGAGCTCGCGCGGCACCCACTTTGAATAGAGCTTTCTCATAGTCAAAGGCTCGTGCAATATGAAGCCAACACGTTCTATCGATATCCTCACAATGTCAGCTAACTCAAGCAACTTATCGATCATTCAAAACTATTTTGTTTATGTTTTCTGGTGTTACTGCCTCATTTGGATGTCCACTGCGTTCTGCATCATCGGTTTCTACAACCAC
>NW_019295393.1:0-17926 GCF_000500325.1 Leptinotarsa decemlineata
AAAAATCTCAATCAACCAGCTTGTAATGTTCTCATGGAAAAAATCATTTTATGGTTCTTCATTAATAGTCTTTATATCAATGCTAGCAAGACACAGTTTATTATTTACCACACAAAACAGAGAACGGCTAAAAATATAGATTCATTTAGGGGAAACGACTCTAGAGAACCACACCATTAAATTTCTAGGTATAACTATGAATGACACACTTGATTGGAAATCTCACATAAGTGAAACAATAAAAAAAATTGAACAGTAAGCTTTACCAGATCTGATGTCTTCAGAGAGTAACTAATATAAATGTTCTGAGAAATTATTATTTTTCGTAAATACAATCTGTTTAAAAAAAAATCTGTTTAAAATCTGTTTTTCCGTTAACCAGCTGTCGCAACCCTACGAACGACAACCCTCAGAACTCGAAACTTGTGCGAGCTAAGGATTACCGAAGTCTTACCTTTTAACGTGTGATTCATAAACACGGGTTGGACGATAGCAAGTGAAGATCGATCGTTCAGACTAGGGCTTGAACCACCGACCAACACGGCAGTCAATTCGAGTGAGTGAACAAAAGAACATACTTACTGGATAACTTACTGGACGAGTTTTTATCTTCGTAGTGAACTCTCTTTGCTCCTTATATCATTTTAAAGTACATGTATTGTTTGCCTAATATATGTTCAAATGTCTTTTGACTTGTTTTATGCCTTTTAGGTCTTTGAAATCAATAAAGATTATTATTAATATTTCTGTGATGCCGTTGTTCATTAACTCCATTTTTATATGTGAATTATGTTTACCTTTTTATCTATATTTGGTGAATAAACATTATTATTCCATGAACTACACCTCACGATTTGATCTAACACAGTAGCTTCTTCAACAGTGATTTCAAATCACAAAACATGTCGTGATATATTTTTCAAACAAAGTTAGTGAACCAAATCATGAGGTGTAGTTTATGAAATTACTATGGATCTTCATCAACGGCCGAATCAATCAGAAAAAAAAATTATTATTATCATTATAGTCTAGGGGCTGGTTCTGAAAAATGTTGGGTTGCATAATCACTTTCCAATTGGATCTCCTTCCCCTTCATATTTTCAAATTCCATACTTTTCTTCGACCAATTTCATTAAAATGAAACAAAAACGAACTCATATCAAGTTTATTGCAATTCAAGTAACATAGCTATGCTCTAAAATATTCGAAACAAACAGTAGTCGAAACTAAGTAGACTAGACAGCGTAGATGCACAGCATCGTAACTAACAGCAATCCATTACATGGCTACAAGCTAAAATCATTTTATATTTACAATGTATACTTCTATCACACTGATTTATTCAATTTATCTCCTATCGAATAATAAATTATATAAAAATCAATCGAGTATAATAAATTCTACAACCATATGAACAAATTGCACACAAACGAGTCTTCAAAAATGTACATTGGATGTAACAAATATCAAGTGGCCACGATTCAAGGTTCAATATGAGTCTCAAACCATGGATGAAACCTACACTCAGCCAATATTTTTCTGTTGGAGGTGGTTCGACAGTTTAAAAAAAAACATTAGAATGAATTTTCAATACTGGCCTAAAACTGGAAAAAATATATCGAGAGCAGGAGTATTTTGGAGATTAAAATAATGGCTCATGCATCAACTATAACAAATTTTGAAACGAAACCTTTGATTTCCATTTAAAAAAAAATTATGTACACAACGTTTCTTACATATAAAATTTCCAATTCACTTAGTCCCCCTCAAAGAAACATATTTGTCGAGGAGTACCGCCCTGTATATACGTCAACGACCTCAGTCTACAATATTATCCTAATCACTTCTTATCGAATATCCATAGTAATAATAATAACATTAATTGGCAGTAAATATGAAAAGAAAATTCGTACCCTAAATCAGCTCTCAACAATTTTTTATACTATTCATATGGCATTGAAAAAATGTTGTTTTCGATAGTGCAGTACTTGGTCTCTATAATTTTTTGTATTTTATATTATTCGGTTTTGTACTGAGAGCTGTTGCTAAATACTGAAAAAAAAAAATTTGAGAAACACTTCTACAAGCAAAGAGAAAATTCCCACATCTAATTTCTGTTGGGTATAGTTCATGTTTCTGAAATATGCGTCACTTAATTATACATTTTCAAATAATTATATGCCTATCTTGATAGTTCGTATTGGAACCTCTGGCGTATAATAATGATCTGAGGACGCTAACTTGGTTAGCGAAACGCACGTCGAGACAGTATTTTTGTTCTGGTGTTGGGAAAGTCTTTTCAATATCCATGTTGAAGATATATTTCAGTTTTTTGACCTTCATTTGAATATTTTTATGCCTGACATTTCGTCTGCAACTATGGAAGATATTATCAAAAATAAAAAAAACTCAACGGTGCCTCACAAATAGACCAGCTGCTTTGGTTAATGTTGGAAACCTACGGAAGTGCAGACGGGCCACATATTTTTATTATTTTTTTCTTGCAAATTACGACTTCAAAACACAACTTTTATCTTGAAATTTCTATATTTTTGTTTCTTGAATATTACGATTTTAAAACTTTAAATTTCGATTTTAATATTGAAATTTCGACTTTAATCTCGAAATTACGACTTTAAACTCGAAATTTTGATTTTAATATCAAAGGTTCGACTTCAGCTTCGAAATTTCGACTTTAATGTCGAAATTTCGACTTAAATATTGAAATTTCGACTTTGATATTAAAATTACAACTGTAAAGTTGTTTGAGGTTGTAATTCAGATTTTGAAATCGAAATTTTGCGATTAGAGTCAACATTTCAAGATTGAAGTGGATTTCAAGTCAAAATGTGACTCTTATATTGAAATTTCGACTTTAACTTCGAAATTACGACTTCATTCTCAAAATTTCGAGTTTAGGGTCGAAATCTCGAGACTAAAGTCGAAATTTCGAGGTTAAAGTCGTGATTTCAAAGAAACAAATAATTAAACTATGTGACCCTTTTGCTCTTCTGTAAAAACCAACTATGGAGGGTAGAGGTAAGGAGAACCGTCTCATATGGGAGGAAGCTTGAAACTGTCTCAACTTTCAGCAGTAAACAACAGAGTATGATATGAATTAAGCGGTTGTTAATCTAATTGAAGTATGAGTTAGAAAATTTAATATATTCAATGACAAGAGTAGTTAGTGACAATGTAATATACAAGACCTCACATGTTTATGTAGTCCAAAATAATTTCGTCAATATACCATAAAATTATTGCTGAAGTGAATTTACTTTGTTGCTACTGTAGTGTCGCATTTTAATGGACACTTATTCACACACAGAGACGGTTCTCCTTAACCTCTACCGTCTATAAAACCAACACAAGATTCACTTTCAAATCCAGTGTTTTTCTCTTGTATATGAAAACTATCACTACTGAGAATTCAAATAAATTTCCTGATAAAGCTAATGAAATAAATTTGGAGACTGGCAGCTTGTCAATATTGAATGGTGTACTACAATTTTCTTGAAATGAACTGCTTCTAACTTTTTTTGTTCCAGGCGTGCTTAGGTGTGGAAATCAATTTCAAGTGGAATGGTTAAACAACTCAAAATTGTCTCGGTATTTGGCAATCACTTTGAAGATGGGCTTTATTTAAAAACTGGATATTCCAGTGCGACTATTTTCTGAGGGCGACAACTGCTTTCTTTAATTGTAGTACTTCCATTTCTTGGTGCTTCAAGCTGTTTAACTAGATCTAAAAATCCCAACCCATCATACCTTCATCAGCTTTTATCAAAGCCATTTTTAGTTCCTCAAGGTTCATTCTGGGGGCCCATATCCCACGAAAGTACTGAAAATGGTAGTAGTTCAATATCCGAGAAGTGATTATTTTTTGTTTATGAATAATATTGTTTTCTTTCTTATTAGTCAGTGTGCTATGCTTGAAGACTGGCAGTTTCCATCGTGAATAACTTGGAGCACATTTCCAAGACTTAAATGGGATTTATTGTTTTATTGATTATAGCTTGAACTATACCAAAAAGGAATTAGAAGAGATTCATACCATGTAATAAAATATGACAAAATGTTCACCCTTCCTCAATCAAGTAAACATTTTATACCTACACGAAAAATAACTTTACAGCAATGTCGATAAAGAACTACGATACACCAAAAACACCCATACCACAGATTTCTTTATATCACAATATTTTTCAGAACATCTACAACAACACTACACGATTCACAAACGAAATTTCGAAAGGTTTACGATACGTAAAGTGGTTTGGACAGTTAGAAAGAATGAATAAGAGAATAACCTTGTTATTACAGAATTCGGGGAATCACAGGGATTTTCAAAATCTTCGTCATGGTGTAACGAACCTCATTCTGATTACTGAGGTTAGGTATGGAGTTTTAGCACTAGGCTCCCTTCTAGTAAGCATATATGTAAATGATCTTTTTATGTGGTTCCATAAAAATAGATTGAATGCAAATGAGATAATTTTGCATCATTTAGAATAGCATTTATTGTCTACTACATGAAAAATAGCTCCGAAGATTGTTGAAACATTCAAGATATTGAATTGTTCCACAGAAATAAATTGAATTTCAATAATGAGGCTTGAAAAGATATTCTTCATCATCGTTACGGCGCTGTCACCCAATGTACTTCCACTGAGCAACTGTATAGTGACGTGTGGCAACATGAATCAAGCTTCTCCAACGAATAAGGAGAGTACGAAACAATTTTCAAAGGCATTCAAGTTGGGAGATAGTTTGGGGGATTAGTGTGTTAGAAAAATGGTGGTGTTGAATTGTATTTTGAATTATTGGATAAATCAAACACAATGGTAGCATTGGCGATAGTGGTAAAACAAAACATTAATTGAATGCTACAGGATTTTTATGCTCCAAGAAATAAAAACAGAACTTTTTTTTGACATTGAAGGTGCCACAGAAGATGGTGAGATCGTGATGTCACGTCGACGACCAGATTCTGTTAATTCAAGGTTATGATAGAAATCTTTGTTTCGTAACCAAATGAAACAGTCCTTGAAGGGATGGATATCTTCTCCTCCATCCAAGAGATCAATTTTTGAGTTTTTGTTTCTATCGTTTAATGAAAATTTTATGCAAACGAATAATTAATTCAAGCCTACAGGATTTTTATGCTCCAAAAAGTAAAAACATTTTTTCTGGATATAGAAGATGCTCTGGAAATTTTGTATAAAATGGTGGCGAGACGCTGGTGAGACGCTAGTGATGTCGACGCCCAAATTCTGTTAATTCAAGGCTATGATTTAGAGGGAGAAATAGGATTCTGATATATTCAGATGCAAACATGCAAGTATGATAGAGATCTTTGTTTCATAACGAAATGAAACACTTCTTGAAGGAATATTTTCTTTTCTATCCAAGAGATCAATTATAGAACTGTTTCTATTGTTTTATGCAAATCAACCAAGTTGAACAACAAAAAATGAAGTTGCTGAAGAGACAGTCAGTCATGAAATACATTTATTATGTGATGGAATGAAACTCATCAATGACAAAATTGATTTACACAGAGGTTTGCCAAGTTTTTTGAATTTTACATTTCCTGCAATATATGATGTAGAGAAAATTAGCAAATGTGACTTTACATTCATATTGATGTTTTAAATAAGTATTAAACCACTGGCTACATATTCCAGTTTTGAGTGGAATTATCAAATTCTTTTCAAAGACTCAAAACAAATTATGAAAATTCTTTGATAAGACTACTTTCAGCTGCAAGCACTTAAAGCTGCAGAAGATAGAAAGCAATTTCTCAGTTATCTGTCCCGTACATTCTGTCTTCGTATGGGAATATGTCGATTCTCATCATTCCAGGCTTGGTATTCTAGTTATGGATGAGAATAAAATTGTTGAAATTACTGATGGAAATTGCTATATAATTCAACTTAGCAAACTGTCCTTTTTACAGATAGGACACAGCTCCCACCCATCATTGGCATTTGTGACTGATCATAGCCCACCAGTGAGGTGTCGATCATTGGCCATCAATAAAGTGTACAATGATTGGTCCTTTTTCTATTGACCAATGATCAGCGGAAGAGATGGAGGGGGTGAAAGACTTCAACAGTCGCCAAAAACTATTATCGCTAGGTTCCTTCCTATCCTGAAGGAAGATTATCCATAATCTATGTGCTTTGAAACCCTGTGCCTTTGGAGAATGATCGACTGTTTTACTGGTGCGTGATGATCAGCGGAGGCAGTTTCTGATCTTTGAAATACACAATGACGAATCACTTTACTACAAGCCAAACGATCAGCCATTTTTACTGTTGCTGGCCAATGATTCGCCATTTAACTGACGGCCGATGATCGGCCATTCAACTGGCGGCCGATGATCGGCCATTCAACCGGCGGCCGATGATCGGCCATTCAACCGGCGGCCGATGATCGGCCATTCAACTGGCGGCCGATGATCGGCCATCCAACTGGCGGACGATGATCGGCCATTCAACTGGCGGCCGATGATCGGCCATTCAACTGGCGGCCGATCAACTGGTGGCCAATGATCGGCCAGTTTTACTGATAGTGGATGATCAGCGGCATCTAAAGAGCAGCCGATGATCGGTAATAGAAATATGTGAAATCGAAGATTTCCCAGTTGTCAAAACTCAATAGAATATTGCATATCATGCTTATAAACCCCACCAATTTGATCTATTCTGCTTTTGTCATATTAATCAATTCGAATCAATTTTAACAGAAGATGATGAAGGATTCTAGAAACATCGGCTGTCTCAATTCAAGTAATTATTAATGAGTCCATAGAAAAAGACATTTATTTCTAACAAAACAATGTGTTTCATGATTGACTTTACAAAAAAAATATCTGGGACAAACAAACCACCCTTTCTTTTAGTATATAGGAAGAGAACTGAAAAAAATATATGTAGTATCACTTACTGATTTGCTTGATATCAAAAATTACTTCTCCATTCAAGAGAGCCAAATGGGCCGGTTTCATCTTCTTTCGAAACTTAGACACCCGAAAAGTAGAACCATCTTATTCTATCTTTACATGCTATCTGAAAAAAATTTATTGCCCACCTGTTTGCGCTTGTTAGAATTTGATACGCGTCCCCCAATCAGCTACCGATTTTTCCGCCCCTTAACACGTTTTCTGCCATTCCAGTCTGTAGGCCCGAGACAAGAGTTTTCCAATAAAAAAACATCTTATGTATCAAGATACAAATTGTCTCACACGCCAACACATCCATTAGTCCGATATCATTTTCAAAATTCTAGAATGCCGAAGATCTATTTCAAATGGAGTATAAATAAGGGGAAAGACTGTGCTGGTGTGCATGACGAATTTGCACCAGAGTTTTGAATTTTGGACAATTTTGAAAAAATGCTAATTTTATTTTTCTGTTTTCAGGTTCATTAGTAGGGGTCAGCAAGTTTTTGGGTCGGACATTTCATCTGTCACTACAATACCGTGAATTGACTGCAAGGCTATTAAAAGAGGTCGTAGAAATCCACGAACATAAAAATAATTCTACCTGTAAGGTAGAGAGAGCTTGAATATTATTAAAACATAGACACCGGTATTTCAGAACAGACAGATTGTTCGAGATTGTTGATGTCCGCCGCAATTACAGACGAAACGTCAGGCCCAAAATCTACAGACTACAACTAATAAAGCCAAAAACAGCTGATGATGCTTTTGATACCAACAGTGAAAACCTACATACCATGATCAATCTATACAATGTCAACTATGACCTTTAAAACATTTTTCGGATTTTTCACTCGGCCTGGCAGACCAGTCAGTTGGCAGTGAACGTGTTAAGCATCGAAACGAATACGCCGCATCACCTGATCTCAACACAGCTGCAATTTTCGACAGTTACACAGCCATTTGATGATACGAGCGTTGCGTTCCACTATCGAAGGTGGATCACTTGACCTATAAGTGGTAGGGCAATAATCAACGTTCTCTAGAGGTCTGCTCGAATCGACAGTGGAAACATCGGAAAAAAAAACGGGGCTTTCTGAAGATCCACATCTTCAAAAGGAAGATAAAACTGAAGATCACCAAGTGATAATCTTCAAAAGGAAGATAAAACTGAAGATGATCACTTGGTGATCGAAACACGTTTCGATCACCAAGTCAAAAGGAAGATAAAATTGAAGATGATCACTTGGTGATCGAAACACGTGTCGAGGTGTAAAAAATAACGATTTGGTGTTGTGAAAAAACTCCGGTAATATTCATAGTTATTCTGTTAATGTTATTCACGGTCATATAAGCTAAGTATCTGTTTCCACCAGAGACCAAATTAAGCCTGAAATCAATGAAAATAACTTTATATTTCCAGAACTCACCTGTCTTGGAGGTGGTGGCGGTTCACTCCTCTGGGTATAGTGTCCACTCGAGCCCCCGCTGTCCCTATTAGACAAGCTCTTGTTGCTACTCTTATTCGAACTCGGCTCTCTGCAATGAAGATCCGGAAGGCTTTTGTGGCAACGTTGTGCGTACTCTGCCGGAGGACTGAGCGGGGCCATTTGCTCCACGCACAGCTCTTCTGCGCTGTCGCAAACCAGCAACTGTCTCAGTTTATTTTGCAGCAAGTCGCTAGTGGCAGAATGTACTGAACGTCTGTGCGTTAAGGGCGGTAGAGACCTTGAAGGCGAGACGGCCATGTCTGGAACAAATTGTACTGCAAGTACTGGTTATAATAATGAGTCAAAAGAGTATATGCTTATTAATATTAATGAATTCGCTAGCATTAATAATAATAATAGTAATAATAATAATCTTGCATTTGCTCAGATGCCTTGCGGTACCCGACAACATAGTGAGATGCATTGAACAACTGATACCACTAAATATTTACGAATAACTTTTTTTTTATTTCAACACCCTGTATCTTGAGAACGAAGGATTTGCGGAAGTTTATATGAACATTTCGTCTTAAAATTACCTAAAGAATCGTCTGTTGAATTTATGGTACATACTTAATTAACACCCTGTATGTATTTCCTTTCGTATTTGATACAATTACGACAATTCGACAAGATCTCACTTGCCATACTCATGTGCTCTGCATAGTAGCTAAACAACCTAAATGCATATCTACAATGAACCTTTTTCCTGAAGTACAAAAAATCACTCACTAGCGGCGCTAGTAGTTCGGTAGGGACAAACACTGCCTAATCCTCATATAAACATATGGTAAAGTACAATTAAAAAAGAATGTTTTTAACAGAACAAAACTAATTTGAAAAGCAGGAAATCTTTGATATCTAAGTCATTTCCAAAAAACTTGATAATACGGATTTCAGGATGAGAATCATTTCCAAAGAACTCGCAAGTTCTATAGCAAAAACTGCACAGCAGGTTATAATAGTCACACTTTGGGTATGGAAGTACATAGATCTAGTTTATTGAAGTCAGTTATGTTAAAAAAAGTTTAAAAAAAATCTGTTCTAAAATCTGTTTTTCCGTTAACCAGCTGTCGCACCCCTACTAACGATAACCCTCAGAAGTCGAAACTTGTGCGAGCTAAGAATTAACGAGGTCTTACCTTTAAACGTGTGATTCCTAAAACGGGGTGGACGATAGCAAGTGAAAATCGTGCGAGCTAAGGATTAACGAGGTCTTACCTTTAAACGTGTGATTCCTAAAACGGGGTGGACGATAGCAAGTGAAAATCGATCGTTCAGACTAGGGCTTGAACCACCGACCAACACAGCAGTCAATTCGAGTAAGTAAACAAAGCACTCACGTCAAACCGCCGGGCTACCGACCACATCAGAGTATGATTGAATATTTAAGACAACTGAACACTGACCCCTTCAGANTAACCAGGATTTATTGAAGAATAGACCATATAGATTGCATGAAATGTACAATGATAGATTCTGAATTAGAATTTGTTGTACTTTTTATATACATGTGCTATTTTTTGTTTGTTTGTATTTGTATGTACTTCTTTATTTTTGACATAAGTTCTTTGATGTTGCATCTGTTTATTTTCATTTGACCCAAACAGGTTTGGAAATTATCAGTACGCATACACTAATGTTTAAAAAATAAAATAAAGTTACAAATACATACAAAACACAAAGCAGTATTTAGTTAGAAGCTAGTCTTTGTCAACAAGATTTGACCTTTAGACAAAGTGTGCTTATGATCATTAGAATACTTACAGTGAGGCAAAGTTGTAGGTCTGTAGTTGGATCCATGTCCAGCAACATTCACAGATTTACTTCGATTGTAAGTTCCATAACCACCAAAATTCGAATTGGGCCGGGAAGGAATTGCTTGAGTCGTGTCTCTGACCACCTCGGACTTCACGTAGAATGGTTTACTTTCAGCCAGGAGCTCAACTGCGGATTTTCTCTTAGCTCGCATGCTCTGGGACTTCATTAGCGTGGGGTACATCATTGTTGTCATTGTGCTAGGGCAGTGACTATTGATACTGGTTTTCAAATTAGTTGAGTTACATATAAATCATGAATGGAACCACCTACAATAATAAACAGAAACTTTATTCAAGAAAATATTAATAATACCAAAAACACAAAAACCATACTGAAAACTTAAAATGACGAGAGCATTGCCTCTAGACACACACTTGTAAATTACATTCTAGGTATTAATTGATGTTATGATACAATACAAACAGAAGTCAAAACATAACAGACTCTCACAAGATATCGGTTGTTTTTACCAGGTTATGATTGGCGGGCATTTCAATCGATTATTGAGTCGCCTATTTGTGAAACTGGGATCAAGAACGTCACATATTTGAGCTTATTTCACTGAAGTCCACTTTTTCAACGAATAGTTATCCTACAGGAAACAAGAAGCCATTTTGGAGACAGCAAGACAATTCGCTATTCGCCAGACCTCCCTCTTTAGTAATTTGCCAGAACACAGCTGATTATGAAGTTTGGATATATGGCAACGTCTGTAAAGATAGATGACAGAACCCACGACCACGAAATAGGAATTGTTGTTTTTGTCTGTTATAAAAAGCCAGGGTTGTCATATAGGGGTGTGGAATGTCAAAGATTCTGGTCGCCACGTTTGTAATGTCATTGGAGGAAAATATGTTTGAATTTAAACTGGTATGGTATACATATAATTGATTTATTTTCTATTTGATATGGGTAAACTCGGTACAAGGCAAGATCTGAAAGCTCAATAATTCTATCAAAATTGCAACGTGCAACGTGAAAATTATAGAAGCCGTCAACTTTCAACATTCAAAGCAAATAAATTATTTTGCGATTCACTGATACTCTCTTTGTTCAATTAGGCAGATTCTATTTATGGTCTAATTTGACCCATTCAATGTAATAATGATAAATATTCATTTCCATGAATTACTGCCTTTCATAAAAAAGATCTTCATGATTAGAGTGTGCAAGATATTTCCCAAAAATCCTCACTTCCCAACCAAAATCAACCAGATTTTCTGCAGCGGTTAATTGGATGAAATATCATTTTCATTACATTTGAAGTAATTTGTTGATATTGGACAATTTCTGAAAGTCACCGATAAAGTGATCTGAATGTTTTTTCTATTGATCTGGAAGGTGACACCTGAAAAGTCTGAAAAGTGGTATCTTGATGTTTCTGCTGAAGATTAAAATAACTTGTTACATAAATAGCCAAGATTTTGATGTAATTTACTGACTTAATTGTAATTTTCGAACCATAAAGTTATATTTGTGGTGTCCTGTGGAATACGTTCTTGATTATATCATCATCAACATCTCAATCATAAGTGATTTTTAAATAAATGCATTCAGCTTTTAATAACAATACCTATTCATTCTCATTCTGCGAGCGCACAATTTCGAATTGACATAAGCATCTAGAAACAGCAGCCACTTTGATTGAGATGTTGAGAGCATATGTACCTTAGCACTTCGCTTAATTTCTTGAATATTAGCTTTGGTTTGTTGAGATTTTTAGTATGTTGAATTGATATATTTTCTTCTGCTCATTCTAATGATTTATTTCTGTCACTTGAATATTTATTTTAGATTATATTATATTTTGTTTCATTAAAAAAGTGACAAAACTTTTGGAATACTGGATCTGCATGGATATATGGTACCTTCTTATCCAGAAAAAAAAGAGCAACAAGAGACATAATTTTATTACATTTATTTTTACACAAGAATCACAACATATAAATATAATATTTCAATAAATCAATATTGTTCCGCATACCAGATGGGAATATATTTCATATTTTTGATCAAAGTATCAAGGAGATGTTACACTAAACATTAGGTAACAGCTGTCGAATAGGTTATTCCATTGGGGAAAAAACTTTATATATATGTTCAAAACGTATCGCTGCAAAACAGAAACGATTTGAAATCAACATTGAAGAATGAATTTGGGATATTTCTACAATTGTAAATATATTCGTGTATTCATTGATCATTGCTGCAAAAAACACAATTGTGCCAATAGGTAGGCTTTCCCAAAGTATGAATAAGTCTTGTATCTACAAAATAACTAAAATTGATTTACCCATCTGCATTACAAATATTAGTTTCGAATATGCCGTTTTGAATGTGGCTTTTAGTGAATCTCAGTCATCACTTATTCATACTGAATATATTTTGCAATCAAATGAATTCACAATCAAGTACATAACCCTCTTTCCATTAATTTTGTTTGTTCATGCATTTTAGAAGGAAATGTAGATAATGAGATATTGTTCCTTCAACTGACATTTCAACTATTTCCCGACTTGAAATATTTATGTGATAATCATTTCTAGAAAATGTTTGAAACTCGGTAATAATGAAAACAGTTTTATCTGAAACCAGCACAGATAACCGTCTATTTTCATTCTGGATTTTCCGAAGGAACAATATTTCATTTATCTCACATCGAATGAAATTATCTAATAGATCTGAAACCAGCACAGACCACTACATTCTTAGTTCTATTTAGATGAAGAATGACAATTGAGTGAAAGAAGTAGTGGAGTTGCTTGCATCATTTTAGCGTCAAACAAATGCCATTACTTGTGCTCTTTCGATTTTTCATAAATATTTTTCTCCTGACTACTGACAAGCAAAAATCATCACAGAATGAGCTTATGCTTATATCAATTAGCGGATTGATATACATCTGAAGTATTTCTTTTATGTTGTATAATTTTGACTTTCTTCTTCTCCACAAAATATTTCTGATATTGTAATAGGTTAAAAATTGCCCGCCTATTATTAATCACCTTGTAGTATATCAAATTGCTTCCCACAAAAGTGAAAACAGGGCAGAACACTGAATGTTTTATAAAAAAATGTGAATAATCGAAGGAACTGTAGATAAATTCTTTCGACCATTGAACAGAGGCTCTTTAAAACATATTGATGGTTTTTACTTGCAAATATTCTATACTGATGGTTTTTTCGCAGTATTGAATGCCCTATTCTTTCTATCATTCAACTAACAAAATTTATAGAACATCTGAGTTATGACTGTATTCGAATAACGACATATTTACCGATCGATATACCTTTTTGAAAACATATAGATTCCCACATTAACTGTTTCTAGTCTCTCATTGAACTGATTCAAATATCCATTGTGAGATTTTCAATTAACAGTTATCAAAACCGCAATACGTGTTTCGCTACACAATAGTATCCTCAGGCGTGTTAATACTTACACGTGTTGCGATTTTTTAAACTGTTTAGTGAAAATCTCACAATACGTTTTTCTTGATTACGTTATGGTTTTTCGAATAGTGGCCAATTCCATCACATATTTTATTGAACTGAAATTGTGTTCTGAGGAGTTCTTTCATGTGCAACTTGTTGGTGCAATAATTCAGTATATGAAGCTGATGAGAGTTTTTTTAGTAAGATGATGCAAGCAAATTAAACGGATTTTTCTCTAGACAATTTAGTCAAATAATTTGACAAAAGGTTCAGTGAGAATTTCTTAATGGATATATACTTCACTCTTTATCCACTTCCATGCAATTCTGTTTTACTAATCAATATAGGGATGGGTCATCATTTCAAAGTGAAATCATCTCGATAGGGATAGAGAGTCAGAGAAGAATAACTCATATGTAATGTTTTATTACTTTCTCACTTCAATGTCGATGTTGATGGAATTCAGTTTATTTTGTATGTGACAAGTTTAGTCTGTTTCCAAAAATTTCATTTTTTTGTTTATTACTTTGCATTTACGAACAATTCTTATATATTGTTGAGATCGTCCAATCATATCTTTCCTTAAAAAAGATCACCACCAAATCTAGAGAAAATATTTCGAATTTACTATGTGTAATGTACCTAAACTTACAAATGCCTGTTAGCCTGAAAAATGCACCCAGTGTTTATTGATTATGATTCAAAGGAGTACTAGAATTCAACATTCGTAGTTTCATTAGTTTGAGTGATACTTTGAGAGTTCCTCTTTGACAAAGAAAAGTATACTGAGGTGATGGGTCTATAAAACTTTTCTAAAATGAAAATAAAAACAGGAAAATTACTTACAAAGTGGAATAGAAGTTCAATTCGAAAAGAAAGCGAAAAACATCATTCTGAATAAGAGTTTCTGTCTCCCTTGAAAAAACAGTTTCCTCTTTTTTTGATATGATAGACGGTGGATGTCCTGCTTCTATACAGAAAAAAAAATAACAACTTAATTTTCTTCAACACAAATTTCCAATCAACATGTAAAATTTCCATTATGAATCTCTCTGAACCTACTGTTTCTATCGCTATTGACTTTCCGTAAACATACTGTCTTCAGCCAATTTCTTCTTATCTTTTTTCTCACGGGATAACCTACTTGGGTTTGGTATTCTTAAGATATCCTCCTTCAAATCACTACACTAGTAAAATTGAGGGGTTTAGTTTAATCGCAAAAAGTAATAGACCCTGGTCAGCAACAGTCTTGCAAGTTGAAGCTTTTGCCCGCATTTTCTTCGTCTCCGTACGTTTCGGTTTCGGGCGTGTCGGGAACGTTTGGCCCCTTCAGCTGAAGGGTTACTAGGTCTTTGCACCCTTCCAAGGCGAGAACGACGAACCTCCCGTTAGAAGATATTTCGCAGGCGGTGATTTTGGATTCGGGGGTATATACAGCTATCAAGTCACCTGAAAAAGTATGTTTGTCTGTGTTATCGGGTTGAAGATTCCTAACTTGCAATTGTTTCAAAATATTGGTGTAAACTATCCCCTGAAAAAAAATGCCAGCCGACTGCTACCCAGTCAAGGTCGCGCTCAGCTCCGCTTGTGTCTCTCTTTCTCTCGAAATTTCTGGAATACTGCGTCTTTCCGAGAGTTGTTCCACCGGCTTCCGAAGACTTCTTTCGAGTTATATGATAATTACCGCGATGTAGGAGAGTCAATCTAGTTCGGAAAGTATAGTACGAATTGAGGTTATGTGCGATATATATTTGAGCAACAGTCTGAAGTTCAGTTACAGTTTTTATGATGTATTGACAGTGTAGTAGAGAAATACAGTTGAGTTCAATTGTACAGTGTAGTCAATTATTGTCAAATTACGGGAAAAGCGCAATAATATGAATTTATGGATACACGGCACAACATATTATTTTTCTTTTGACGTTTGCAGTTGCAGTTCGATACAAAATAACTCCCTGTCACTACAAAACTCCACCATGGAGTTGTAATACGATTTCCTAAAGCAATGTAATTAATTTTGAGCAATTATTTCGCCATTGACACATTTTCAATTGTTTTATGAAAGCCAAGCCCAGCTAATGCCACAATGAACATTGAATTATATCTGTTTTGACCCACGATTATTTCATCGTGATTATGAATACAGAAGGAGACGTGCAGGACAGAGGTTGGACACTGATGAACCACCCAGGTACTACCCAAAGGCGAAAACACACCAAAAAATCATGGTTACTGTATATGGTGGTCAACGAATGGTGTGATTCACTATATCTTTCTGTAACCGAGCCAAACCATGGGCCAAACCATAACAGCAGATTCATATCGTGAGGAAATTGACGAAATATACAAAGAATTGCATCAGCAGCCGGAACGGGTCAACAGAAGAGGTCCAATCCTTCTCCACGACAACGCCTTTTCGCACGTTTCACAAATAACCTTTCAGAAATTGAACGAATTGCCGTCCCCAGACCTCTCACCAAACCAACTACCATATTCTCAAGCACTTCGATAACTTTCTCACCGGTGGAAACTCCGCCAATCAGGACCAGGCAAAAACGGCCTTCGTCGACATTATCGAATCCTGAGCACCCAATTTCTTTGCTGATGAAATTAATCGATATGTGTTACCTTGGCAAAAGTACATTAATTTAACGTTTGTTTGAAGGTGATTGACAATGTTTCATGATGGATTTCACTTGTTCAGACTTCCATTGTCTAATATATAAAATGATTTGAAATCCCCGAAACAACTGAAAAGAAAGAATTACAAGCAAAAATAACCTGAAAAGTTAAGAGATTCCAAGCCACGTTAGTTCACGACGTTTCGATTGTTAGTATCTACAATCATCTTCGGGTGATGACTGGACTGATTCCTCCGAGAGATGACTATTTAAGGGTCGTTCGAGTACTTTCACTTATCCCCGCTTTCCATTTTTCTGCTTAACTGGTTCAGTGGGAGATGACCGTTTGGCGGGAGTTGGGCATTTTTCGCTTGATGATATGTATGGTTACTGTATGGTGGTCAACGAATGGTGTGATTCACTATAACTTTTTGTAGCCGGGCCAAACCATAACAGCAGAGTCCTATAGTGAGGAAATCGACGAAATATACCAAAAATTGCATCATCAGCCGGAACGGGTCAACAGATGAGGTCCGACCCTTCTCTACGACAATGCCTGTTCGCACGTTTCACAAATCACCTTTCAAAAATTGAATGAATTGCCGTCCCTAGACCTTTCGCCAAACCAACTACCATATTTTCAAGCGCTTTGATAACTTTCTCATCGGCGGAAACTCCGCCAATCAGGACCAGGCAAAACGGCCTTCGTCGTCATTATCGAATACTGAGCACCCAATTTCTTTGCTGATGAAATTAATCGACATGTGTTACGTTGGCAAAAGTACACTAATTCAAACGGCGTTTACTTCCAGATATTACAGTTTAAAGTAGACTCATAAAAACAGACAACTTTTGAAACATCCCAATATATATCTAACTGATATTTATGCACTATTATAAATGAATCAGATTCGTTTGGAAATAATACGTTACCTTTATTCAAGTCCCAAATTCTTATAGATCTATCTCTGCATTCTGAATCTCTAGAGAGACATATCGCTCCCGTTGGATCCAGTTTCAGAGAACAAACTGGAGAAGTGTGTCCACTCAATGACCATCGACAATTTCCTGAAAATAATCATTTTGATTTACCATTACCATTTGATTTTAGAAAAAGACTGTAAAGTTCGAACAGAATGATAATATCGTTGTGAATCATGCCCGAAAAAAATACCACTGGCCGCCACTGGTAGCCATAAACCAATAGTGATGTAGCTTAGAGCGCGTGAATGTACGAGGATCTCCGCCACTCTAGAAGAAGCGAGAATAATCTATTGATTTAGATGGAATTTCGGCGAAATTTTCTAGCGCAGTCGATTACGATATAAAAACGCTAGCTGCGAGCATATCGACACAATCACGTGGACATTACAGTGCGGTACACGAAGTGATCTAGTAAGGCGATAGACATTCAAATAATAGTTGAAGTTTTAGTTGAAGTGTTTGTTGTATTTAAAGTGAAATAAAGTTGAGTTTGATTATTCAGTGTAGTCAATTATTGGTCAACCCACGGGGAAAAACGTAACAATATCATATTTTAAGCTGCCATAGACAGCTTAAAATAGCTGTCGCTATCTGAAGCTGCAACCCTTTTTAAATCGTCAATCAAATAG
>NW_019295394.1:2534-18361 GCF_000500325.1 Leptinotarsa decemlineata
TATATATATATATATATATATATATATATATATATAAATTGGATAATGTTAGCGACTGGAGAAATGTATGGTAAAATGGATTAACAGGGTCTCTCAGTCAAAAAATCAAAAATCAAACTCTGCTTTACTTTGCCAAGCTTTCGCTTCTAATGGGAAGCTTCTTCAGGGCCTATAATTTAATGATTTTTGAATATTTTCGCCTTTGAATAACATTTTTGAGAGACTGAGAGACCCTGTTAATCCATTTTACCCTACATTTCTCCAGTCGCTAACATTATCCAATTTATATTTATACATATACATATTCCAGTAAACACATGGCAGTGCCATGTTAAGTACTATGGAAGTAGCTTAGCGAAGAAAATGTCCCAAACGATGTATACATAAATATTAATAGAGTTTTTTCCCAACACCAAACCGTTATTTCAACACCTCGATACGTGTTTCGAACACCAAGTGATCATCTTCAAGAGGAAGATGAAACTAAACATATTTACAATGTTATCCTTATTTATACCATAGATACATCTTCTAGGTACCTGCGTCTTAAGTGTCTTAAATTATTTTTAACAATATTGCCTTATCTACTAGTCTTAGATTAATTTTACAATATGTCCTTATGTAATAGTCAGGTGAATCTAATAATTAAAATATTATTTTTTAAGCTATATAGTATCCTATTAGGTATTGGTTCACCATCGTTATTCATAACTTTATTATGTTTTCTTATTTCTACATTCTCATAGGCATCTAGTTGCCTGTTGTTGTTAACTTGTCTAACTAATTTTAATGAACTAAAGTCTATAGAATGGTTTTGTTGCAAAATATGATGTGCGACTGCTGATTTTTCAGGTCTTCCATATTTTAAGTGTGCACCTTCATACCTAGTTCCTTGAAACTTTTTCCAAAGTACTTCGTGCATTGGTGGTATGGAATTGAGATATATTTATCTTGGTTTTCGTCGTTTTTTAAAGTGGAGATTTCGTTCATTCTTAACCAAAACTTTTTCTACAATACCTCTCAAGAAATCGATAATGGCTGCTATTTTATGTATTGTACGATTTTCTTTTGTGAACATCTTGTGTGTGAGAGGAAACATCAAAAGACGATGCACTAGAAAATTCAGCCCAGCACGTTTTTCCTGTCCACAGTTATGTGAAATGTTAGGAATATATCTGTATGCGTTTGTTTCTTTTCTAAATACATCGTATTCTAGCCCTCCATATTGGTTCCTCATTACCGAAACGTCAAAAAATGGAAGTTGTCCTTTATTTTCTGACTCATGCGTGAATTTTAACTCATACGTGAATTTCATTCACGTGTTTCTAACTCATACGTGAATTTCATTCACGTGTTTCTAACTCATACGTGAATTTCATTCACGTATGAGTTAAAAAATAAAGGACTACTTCTATTTCTTGACATTTTGGTAATGAGGAACCAATATGGAGAGCTAGAATACGATGTATTTAGAAAGGAAATAAGCACGTACAGTTCACATCACTGAGGACAGTTTTGGATTTAGCAGAAATACACAAGTTTTGCAATTGAAAAATCAGTTGAAACAACTTCTCAAACTTATTGTTTTTATTATTTATATTTAATCAATAACTTATCGTTTCTATGAAAACATAAGACATATTTCAATGAGTCGAAAAAAAAAACAAAACTGAAATAATACACAGAGTGAACAAAGCTGTTTTCCAATACTCCCACTCTTTGTTCACGTTCTTGAAGAGATGGATAATGCATTTCTATTTTTCATAAATTTAATTCTTGGAAGTAGCTTGGTGAACATGTCTTCAAGTTGTTCCTCTGAACAGACATATGATAAAGATAGCAATCCATTCTCCACTTGTTCCCTTATGTAATGAAATTTTATGTCGATATGTTTGGTTTTCCTGTGATGTTCTTGATT
Source organism: Leptinotarsa decemlineata (assembly GCF_000500325.1). NCBI lineage: Eukaryota > Metazoa > Arthropoda > Insecta > Coleoptera > Chrysomelidae > Leptinotarsa > Leptinotarsa decemlineata. Next base: position 4,453 of record NW_019295394.1, read on the forward strand.
TTTAACCAAACTAATAGCACCTTGATTATCGACGAACAATATTGTCGATTCTTCTACTACAATTTTCAATTCATGTAGAAATGAACGTATCCAAACAATTTCTTGAGCAGCATCAGACGCTGCTATGTATTCTGATTCGGTTGTTGATATCGATACACATTTTTGTTGATGTGAAGATCATGTTACGATACCTCCATTCATCATAGTTGCGTAGCCAGTTGTTGATTTGCGAGTATCAATGTTCCCGGCAAAATCTGCATCAGAAAAGGCTTGCAAAGTTACTGGCTAAGTGTCTTTTTGGTAGTACAAAACGTCAGGTTAATTTCAATATTGTAACTTTTTCAGTGCTTGTGAAAAGGGTTGCTCCAATGAAGTTTCTTTATATGAAAGATTCTATCTTTTTTCGATGAGGAATCAACTCCTTATATGTTTTACACTTATTCAGTTACACCCGGTATACCGCTCTTGATGGAATCAAATGTGCCAAGTCACTTCAACACTTCCCGTGAAAGTATCTATAGAAGAGATTCAAATCCCCAACCTTTCTTGGATGTCCCAGATTATCAAGGTTGCAAGTGATGTTCGCGTCTCCAATCAGGCGGATGGCTCTTTTCTGGATGGAATCAAGCAGCTCCAGGATATGCTTAGGGGCGGAGTTCCATATATGAGAACAATACTGCAAAGAAGGTATGACCTGAGCTTTATAAAGCATCAAAAGTTGCTGAGGTGTGTACAGTTTTCTGGTTCGGAACAGTGTCCCAAGCTTTTGAGAAGCAGCCTTTACAATTCCAGCGACATGATTGTGACAAGACATACTGGTGTCCAACAAACTTATAAAAGCAGAAAGCGAAATTGTCTGTCCTGGCATTATTATATCCGGTTCGGTGACATTTATCTTCCTGGAGAAATCCGATGCCTGGGTTTTTGTGGCATTGTATTGAACTTGGTCAGTTTCACCCCAATTCGAAATCACTTTTGTTAGCCCCAAATTAAGTTATGCAACCTCCTGTTGCCAGTGAAGATGTGCATTCGCAGCCAATGTCCTGGAATCTAAATGAAATGACGAGACAAGTGATCTGTCGTCAGTAAAGCAATATATTGGATTCTTCGTTTTTTTCCAATAAATGGAGGGTTGGAGACAATATGGATTCCTGTGGAATACTAGCGTTGATGGTAAAAGTATTCGCATATCCATCGACGCCACTTGCAGGAAATGTTCTTTCAGGAAGCTGGACAGCCACACACAAAAATGATCCAACAAGCCGTAGCATCGAAGTTTGGCCCTCATGCCCTCAAACCCTCATGCCACACATGGTCAAAGGCTTTAGAAATATCAAGCGCAACAGCTCTTGACTCTCCATGTTTCTCGATTGCGTCATTCCAAATATGGGTGACATACGATAGAAGGTCGCCTATTGATATTTGTTTCCGAAAGCCACATTGACGATCGCTTAAGATGTTGAAGCCTTCGAAATATTCAAGGATATGGTGGTTTACGGCTCTCTCTATGATTTTTGATATCACTAATAGCGAAGCGACTGGTCTATAGTTATTTGGAAGATTTTTCCTGCCCTTTTTGAGAATAGGCTGAATGCAAGCAATCTTCCAATAAGCAATCTTCCTTGTAAGACAGGTTGAAAAGTTTGCTAGATACTGGTGCAAGTTCATTTGCGCACTTTTCAACTACGAAGACGGGCACTTCATCAGGACCAGACGCCTTGTTGATATTAAGCTGTTTCAAAATTCGCCTGAGTAGACGTTGTCGAAAAGTAATTTCCGGTATTGTGGATTGTAGAAAATCGACTATGGAATGGAACGCAAATTGTTCAGCTAGTAGATTTACTTTTTCTATGGCTATTGTTGCAATTGAACCATCCGCTTGTGTTAGTGGTGGAATTGTAGATTTTGTAAAGTTTTGATTAACATTTCAGCTACCGACCAGAAGGAACTGGACTCGTTGGGATTGGCAAGCAGTGTATCCCTATATCTCTGATTGTAAAGTTCTTTGCTTTCATTTATTTGCAGTTTGTAGCTGTTGCGAGCATCAACAAACCTAGCTCGGTTCTCGGCACTGGGATTTTTGCGCCACCACCGGTAGGCGAGATTTTTGGAGGCGACAGCTTGCTCGAAATTTATGTTGAACCAAGGTTTGCCTTTAGAAGTTCGTTTCTCTGTAGCTTTCACTGCACTGAAAATAGATGAAACTAGNAGTAAATTAGATAACTCTAACTTTGCACGGTTTTTTCATGCCATTTTTTAAGAATCTATTTTCATATAATATTTTTTAATTGGTTGGTTCAATGTTGAGAGCCGAAGTTTATTCAAATTTTGTGAAAAAATTTGGATGAAAGTTAATTTCCCCAATAAAAACTTACTTTCTCAATACTAATTCTATAAAAGTATCTGTCCCAGTTCTGGGACCGATTCTTTTCAATATGTATCTCCATGAACTATATAAATTGAGTATTACAGGAAAATTTATTAGTTTCGCTGTTACTTTTGAAAGAGAGGATTGATATTCATTGAAAACAAGATCAGAAAGAGATTTTCGTACATTAATTGAGTGGTTTGACAGTCATCTCACGATTAACGTCGATAAAACTATGTATGTACGTATAGACGAAGTAAACGATATGGTACACTCTTAAAGGTGGCGCACTCTCACAGGCCAAAAAAACCAATACATAAAAATAAACCGGCAGCGAACTAGTCCACGTGGACTGTAGAATTGGCGGTTCGTATTAGATTTTATTATTGGATGAAGAGTCATAAAATTAAATTTGAAGTCATATTACGGTGACGAATATAAATCGGGGAATGCGAGGATGGTTATCGCCGTCGTGTTCAGTTCAGGAACTGATCGCGATTTGAAAAAAGAACAGAGATAATTGCGAGTTTCTTCAGAAAAAACAATGTGGAAGTGGCATTCAGACCACGTGCCAGATTATCTGATTTCCTTTTCAATGCCAAAGATAAGGTGGAAAAGTTGAAGAAATCTGAATTTTATAATGTAATAATAGTGTAATAGTGTTAATGTGGGACAATGTGGTCGAAATTTCCAATAACGGTATGCTGAACATGAAAGGTTCTTCAGGCTGAGAAAAAAATGATTCGACGTTTTCAAACCATTCTTTGGCATGCAACCACAAGTTCCCGAATCTAAACGACACGGAAATTTTGCACTATGCAAGAATCCTTGTAAATTCACAAACATAAACATTGCGGGTGCAACCTGTTAAATGATCAAATCGATTTAGTTTACTCACCGGTTTTAAAATTAGCATATCCGCATTATAACTAGAAAACAAAATGGGCTCATTCAGATTAATTTATTTTTTTATTGAAAATTATGTATTCTGAAAGTAAATCATCTCCCAAGTATCCCACAAACTTTTCCGGTTTATATCTCAATTAACAACTGAACAAGCACAATTGAAAATGTGAGATCGCCCGCTGTACATCGTGACGTCACACCAAGCAAACGAGCTTCAAGCGGTGGTAACCGGGCCTGTAGTTGGAGATTATGAATCGCTGCTATCGTCAATTCAATTAAATTTTCTTCAAATTAATGTGTATATATCAATTCTGGGTAACTGGCATTTTTGAGACAAAAGTTCTATAATAAATAAAGAGTACCTTGGGATTTCAAGATATCATTTCGGATTTTTCTCTATGACGTAAGTAGATCTTCGCTCAATATTGTTTTTCGAATTCCAGTTTTCAACTAATATTCCAGACAAAGTAGAATCTGATGATGTATCAACAGAAGTCATGTCTGATGTACTCAAACTCTCACTGTCCTCGGGGGAACTTAGTAGTAATTTTTTTCAATACTTTCTGTATTTTCTATTTNAAACAGTAATTGTGATTCTTATATAATCAGGAATGATTATTGAATAACGAAATTAGTTTGCTCCCTAACTATATTATTAAAGGGGAGCTGTTGGAAGGTAGGTTTACTTGAACTATATCCTTCACTTTATATGAGAGAAATTTGCCGGAATTCAGTGAATCACATGTCCAAATTGATGGCTGGTTAGTGCAATCAATCCTACAGACAGTGTCAAATACCTTGGCTTATACATTGATTGCCATACCAAGTGGAATACCTAGGAATATTCAATACCTAATAACAAAAATTACGTTTTCTTCTGTATAAGTTCGATTATCTGAAATGTTTTTTGTGAATAAAATATTTTCGAATACTCTATTTTTCACTCATTCAAACTCATCTAAACTGTGGTATTGTTACATGGGGAACTGCAGCAAAGAACCATTTGAAATCATTGGAAATTCCGCAAAGAACAATATCTATAAAAAGTATCTATAAAAAACCATATATTTATCATACAAACCCTATTTTTCATTGAAACTGAACTCTTCGATATAAGACAATTTTGCTTTCACCAAATTATTCTGAGACAACATGCTTTGTAACAACCTAGGTAAGATTAATAATAATAATATTTATTTGCCAAATCTTCTTAGAATTATTACATTGATTGTTGAAAAGCATAAATGTATCCTAAGTACATTTATATATAGTGTACAAATAAAAACGATTGCCACTTAGGTTCACATGGAACCTGTCTGTGGAAACAAATGTTTTTCTTTGTTTCGTCTTANTTGTAAAATGTACTCATCATTTTATAGTCAAACACTCTGCTGTATTTATAAAAGCTATGCGTATATAGAAAGTGTTGGGACTGTATAAGAACATAAGGCCACCATCTTGAATAATCGTTGGGATCATTTAAAATTGACAAAAGCCATTGAAGAGTTTTTATTTGTATTTTCATTTAAAAATTTAAAATCTGAAAAAATTCAATAGCACAAAACACTGCTCCTTGGACAGTCTCATTAATAGCAATATCAAAAGTTCAGTGAAAAATGCCATTTGTATTAGACAAGTGAACCTCCATACGACTATATTATTACGAGTGGAAAACATTTTGAACTGAAAATATGTTTGAAGTTTTTTGAAACAATTAACAATTAATTGTTCAGTAACACTTACATTCAATGAACTAAGTAGGTAATCAGAATTGATTAGAAGAAAATAGATACTTGGAAAATCAAAATTTCATAAATTTGGAAAAAACACGCAAAAGTTGAGATATTTCCAACATTTTTTGTTGATTTGAAAACGATATCACTTTTATTGAGGTCAGATTTTTTTACGAATAGCACATAGGTAGAACTAATTGAAGTTATCGGATTATCTACTAATTTACCTAAAACCCAATATAATACGTCACTCCTCTATTTTACTCAAACCTAACCATTGTTGAAGAATATCCTCTTCCTGAGATGGAATTAGTTTTTGTAATGAAATAAATTCGGTTTTGTACTGATTGGACAAGACAGGCAGCTCAATCTGGTGATATGAATATCAATAATTGGATTTATAAAAAGAATCTAATATCTTTCATGCTGAAAATAATTCCGTCAGGCTGGCGCCTGGACGCCCATCATATGTATTTCGTTACATGTTCAGATTAAATGCCAGTTCATTACGATTATTGATGATCGAATTTTCCAATAGGCGGCTTTTGATGAGAAACGTTAAAAACGATTTGATGGTAGAATTCAATCATCTTCAGCAATCAGATTCAATTAAATCAGCCACGATGTTTGTTTTTGCTAGCAATGTATGATGGAATTGGCCGATACTTGATGAAAAATCATGATGACACATTTTCTATTTGGTCATTCAGTAAATGTTTCTATTTCTTGAATCTATCGATTTCAAAGCATTACAAAATATTCGGTTTTAAACTTTCCTCTTTCAAATACGACATCATATTTGTAAGTGAACACCCGGCGATTTTGAAAAAATTTTTGACTGTACTTACGTATTTTGATGCGTAGATTACGAATCCGAAAGAAAAAAGCGGCGCTCTCCCTTATTTAAAAAGTTACGGCCCTTCAAAGTTCAGAAAAGGGCAACTTTTCAGCCTTATTTTTTCTTTCGGATTCGTAATCTACGCATCAAAATACGTAAGTACAGTCAAAAATTTTTTCAAAATCGCCGGGTGTCCGCATAACGAAAATTTACCACTCCTTAGAATGGGATGCCATATTTGATTGAGGTTCACCGCTTATTCTTTTCTGTTGAAATTATCCGTGTGTTTGTGGATCTCTATTGCCCCCCGTACCAGTCGGTTATGGAATCCCTGGTTGGGGGCAATGAGTTGTGTGTTTTCAAACAGAATCCTGTGGTTTCCTTCAATGAGTGCGTGTTCTGCCACAGCTAACTTGTCTGTTTGATCTAGTCTACAGTTCCTTTCATGCTCCTTCAGCCTTGTTCCCATAGATCTTTTGGCGTTTCCGGTATATACCTTTTCATAAGTGCGCGGCATGCGATATACCCCTACTGTTGCATGCATGCAGCAGAATCAGCATCTAGGAATGCTATCTGCTGATCCTGCTGAGTCTCCATCGTGAATTTGATGCCTGGGTGTTGAGCGTTCAAGTGGTCCAGAAAAAGATTCAGAGCGTATCTTCCATGTTTCCAGATGACGAAGGTGTCATCCACGTAACGTAGCCACAAGGTCGGTTTTAATTCGAATATGTCGATTGCTTTCTCTTCAAAACGTTCCATGAAGTAGTGGGCTAAGTGGACTTCCCATCGCAGCAACTAGATGGCGTGGATAATTTCAACACAAAATGTAGAAAAGTATCAATGAATGTTAACGACAAATTACTTGATCTAGGTATCAGCACTCCAAAGTACCTGACACAGCTTAAATACGCGTTATGAAACCGTAATTTCAGTCATTGGATAGTAATCCAGAATATATAAACCTCTGAAGAAACTAGCCATTCGCGCCAGCGAGAAAGAAATTACAAAAATCCACGGCCTTCGAACCTGAAAAATAGTGACACTGAAGACGAGTAATTCATAAAAACCACTACCTAAACGCAAGCGAGACAACCTAATTTGCTTAGCAAATTTTTGTGTAGGCGTTGAAACCGACAACTGATTTATCAGAAATTTGGGAAAATCTCCTGAAATGTCATCGAAAAACGAATCCACATGTTTTTAGAAATTATATAAAATCAAGATAGGGTAATTTAGTCAACCTACATAACTATTTATTTCGGGAAACGTTTGTGTATCCAGGTTAACATAGGCATGTCCTTTTCCCAATGGTGTATTTTAAAAATGATTTTCAGGTTGAGTCATGAGGAACAGTATAATTATAAAAAAATGAAGGGACTTTCTGTCCAGTGATCACCCGAAGACTATTGTAGATACTAACAATCGAAACTTTTTATTTTTATTTTCTTTTTTCATTTCTTTATTTTTATTTATTTTTGCTCAATTGTTCTATTTTACTTGTAGTTTATTTTACTATTATTTCATTTCAGGTTTATTTTGCTTGATATTGTTATTTTCAGCTATTCATTTTTAATTCTTCTTTTTGTTGTTTGTTTTAGGGATTTCAAATCATTTTATATAGTAGACAATGGAATTCCGAACTAGTGAAATTCATACTCTTCTCTACTCACTTTGTATTTCAAACATTCGTTGTGGAATGAAAATCAGATATCATTCATACGAAAGTAGCTGTTTCAGGAGGACTTTCTTTCAGTTTGTGTCTGAAAGTTACTTCTTTGCATGACCTACACATCTATGTATAGATTTACTTATTTTCAAATTGATTACTTCCTTCCTTTCTTTGGAAGATTCCCTTATACTTTTTTTTGTATCAAGATGGAGTAGTTGAAAGCCAAAAACTTTCTTTCCCAAAAAACTTCCAAATGTATTTCGAACAATTCAACTTTGTAACATAATCAATAACTACTAATTGAAATGACTATGAGGGAACTGTGATTTCTATATCACCAGATTACATAAACTTTTTCATCCTCCCAAGTACGTATATTTCGTGCCACTCGGTATATTTGCTATAATTTTTGAAGAATTTTCACAAATAGCCTACAGATTGGGATTCATTTTAGACTTTAAGAATAAATAAAATTCCTATGCTCTGTACTAAAAATAAATCCAGAGAGATTATTATTTATTGATCAGAATAATGATAAACTATATATTATCCGTTATCACTTTTATTCGTTTTCTTTAAAGATTAAATTGATGAAGAGCCCGTGAATGGAATACCTACTTAGAAATATTCACGTGCGATATCTATTGGAACTTATAGTTAAAACCTAAACCGTGTGTGGTGTCAGCAAATAAGTTAATTATTGAAAATTATTTATTGACCTTGAATTCCCAATAATAAAGTAAGTAGATTCTTTCTCAAATGTCGTTTATATCGTTTGTATTATTGTACATTGTCGATTGTTGTTTACAAAAATATGTAATGTGTGATTTTAACTATTCTAGGATGAATCACTGATGTTGCAATGGATCTTTTTTTTGTGATCCAATAAACCTTAAATGTTAAATGTAAATCGCATTTTATCCTCCATTAATATCAGAATAATTATTAAATGTTTGTATTATATGGCTCAATTCACGAATTTCAAAGATAAACTAAGGTTCCCAAGACAGTCGGTTCGACATTTACCGGCGAACGAGATTCTTCCTCTTTTTTAAGGACAAAACACAAGCACTACAGGAAAATCCTCAAGAGGGGTGCCTGTGCGGAAGTAGCAATTCACATTGGATTTGAATTTCTGGAGATTAAATCCATTTGGGAAAACGATGAGCAGCCACAGCCCTTCGCGTATTTCATATATACAGGGTGTACTGGTTGTTGCTGCTGCGAACTGGTTTATTTTGGGAAAAAACCCAAGAGACATTTTTTGTTTAGAATGAAATATGCTATCGGAAATACATTTTTGAATGGTAAACAAATAATAAGACAAAAAAGGTTCGGAGACATAAGTCAAAAGATGCTTTCACTACTGTTTTCTGTTTCCATCAATTGCAAAGTTGCATCATCTATTGCTTCATATAATTTCAGTCTCATTTCCAAAGTTTTCCATTTTTCGAGATTTTCTAGATGTTCATTTGTATATTCGTGGTCAGCCACTTTCGGATATAGTTTCCACCACTTTTGAAAACCAGTCGTAAATGTTACCGCATTAGTATTATTGATCATAGCAAATGAACGACAGCAGAAGCAGTACAGGTTACTCGAGGTAGGGGAATAAACCATCTATGACCATAAGATAAAACCAATCTTTTGAAAGATGGCGTGCGCCACCTTTTTATTTTCGTTTCGTGCCTAAATACAGTGGCAAATGGTCCTTCCGTGTTTTGAAAATATTCACTTCCTCTTATATTATTTCAATGCTAACAATATAAGGAACAGGAATACTGCATTCTGACAAATCCTCAAAGTATGAAAATTGTTCATTTACGTAAGTAGTATATTTCTCATCGGTAGCACTATTAGTACTGTTACTATAATTTTCAGCATCTACTTTGTTCGTGTTAATCAATTTTGTCCCATTGAAAACATTTTCCCAACACCAGAACAAAAATTACGGTCTCCGACGCATGTTTCGCTAATATCTTTAAAATTGTGGAGACCGGTACGTGACACCAGGTTTCTGCCTTCGAAAGCTTGGAAATCAAAAAGTACGGAATGAGTTCTATAAATAGCGACAAAGGTCCTATTTCGAACAGTAACTTGTTTGGTCTTATACGTAATAAGTCTAAACCAAAAACCAATAAATATTAGAGATGATCACTAACAGAGCGGAAATACGTAACAAATTAGAGGTATTAAATACAGGTAGTAGTTATATAATACTAACCGGTGTAGTTAGGTAATACTAACAGGTAGTAGTTAGGCCACTAGGATATAAACACACTAACATAGTAGTAAAATTCAGTCATAATGATCTCCTGAGGACGCTAACTTGGTTAGCGAAACGAGGGTCGAGAGACCGTGATTTTTGTTCTAGTGTTGGAGTTCCAGAGGTTCCAAGTTAATTTTGTACTGGTTATGTTGCTTCCTGAAAATGAGCTGATATTATCTAAAGCATCTCTTGAATTTGCTTCAAGGTGAAAACTAGTTTCTTTTGATGAACTTGTACTGTCATTCGTTTTTGTAACATATTGTCGCAACTCAGTACTCGCTTTGCTTATTACGAGAGGATTTATCGCTGTTTAACCCAAACCTCATTCATTCAAATAATGAAAGAACCCATTCAAAAACTTAACAAAATTCATATTATAAAAAAAAACAAGCAAAATACACTCAGGAATGAAGTAACATTAAATCGTTGAGAAAAATACAAAGAATCACATAAATTTACATCATACTGCTACCCAGCAGGTTCGAAGAAAGGGAGATGTACTGCATTCTAAAAATGCTCTGGAACCGTTTCTGAAGGTGATCAATGAATACTGAATGAATTTCCCAATACTTTCTATTGATGATCTTGACCTACCTCAACATTCATAAAGATTCATATGATGATGTTGTAACTTTGCTTCGGTCACCGTACTGAGGTAAAATGCTTAATATGCATCCGTGCAACTGTGCGTATTTGGAGATTATTTATATTTCTATATCCTGTAATCGTATCAATTTTGATGCCTATGAACTTGGAATATTGAAAGATGGAATTGAATATTGAAAGATGGAATTGAATATTGAAAGATGAATTATTTCATGACTATTTTCCTCTTTTGATCCAGATATACTCTGAGCTACATATATTCTAGCCTGTTTGGCTTTCCTTTGCTGAAATCCAGTTTTCCTTTTGGAGGTATGCACCCTCAGGTACATTTTTCACCCGATGTTTGATTCTCGCACTAAAAGGATCGCGTCTATGGGACGGGGAATCCACCACGACAGCGTCGCCCGCTTTTGGGAGAAACCCCGAATTATACACAGTGCTGAGCTAGTGCTTGTGAGGAATCCCCGAAGAAGACACCTGTGCTGGCAAATAAGAAAAATACAAAGAATCACCATAAATTTACATCATACTGCTACCCAGCAGGTTCGAAGAAAGGGAGATGTACTGCATTCTAAAAATGATCTGGAACCGTTTCTGAAGGTGATCAATGAATACTGAATGAATTTCCCAATACTTTCTGTTGATGATCTTGACCTACCTCAACATTCATAAAGATTCATATTCATGTTGTAACTTTGCTCCGGTCACCGTACTAAGGTAAAATGTTTAATACGCATCCGTGCAACTGTGCGTATTTGGAGATTATTTATATTTCTATATCTTGTAATCGTATCAATTTTGATACCTATGAACTTGGAATATTGAAAGATGGAATTGTGAATCCTGAGTGTATTTGTTTTAGAATATTGAAGTTGAGGTTGAAACATCTTTCAATTCATGTATTTGCTTGAATGTTTTTGAATTATTTCATGACTATTTTCCACTTTTGATCCAGATATACTCTGAGCTACATACATACTAGCCTGTTTGGCTTTCCTTTGCTGAAATCCAGTTTTCCTTTTAGAGGTATGCAAACTCGATGTTTGATTCTCGCACCAAAAGGATCGCGATTATGAGACGGGGAATCCCACACGATAGCGTCGCCCGCTTTTGGGAGAAACCCCGAATTATACACAGTGCTGAGCTAGTGCTTGTGAGGAATCCCCGAAGAAGACACCTGTGCTGGCAAATTTTTTCAATGTTTGTATATTGTTCTCAAAGTTGAGTCACCGGGCTGGTGTCACCCCCAAAAAGGTGACAACCGGTGCAGCCCGCCCCCGCCGCCCCACTTTTTCGACGCCACTGGTTGAAACAAAACTTATTGCATATACAAGTATGAATTTTCTGCAGTTAGACATAATATTTATAGATTCTAAAATATATTGACATCATTTGGTTTTGATTCTTGCAAATATCGATTATAATCACGTAAAACAATCCATTACTCAGCCATTCATTAAACACTGGTCCTGCCAGGCAGATATTAATTCTAGTTTAGTTTCTATTCACTACTTACAGAAAAAAATCTGTTGAGAAAGAACCAGAATCATCTGTGATGTGTGCAAATAGATATAGAAGTGATGATGCAAGTAGAGACAAGAAATTGAGATTGATTTTTTTTTCAGGGCATGTTTTGTATTCTGCTCTGGTTTGCAATTATAAGTTCTTCGAGTGCTTGGACGGAAATAGGAGCAGAACAGAGTTCTGTTTTATTTACCAGCTATCCTGATCATCAGTGTGACAACAAAAATGATGATGGTACAGATATCCACTGTTACGGAAAAGCTCTCTCAGAAATTCCGAAAAATTTATCAACTTCCCTCATCAAGTTGACCATTACAGATTGTATCATTGTGCACATAAGTAAAAATTCCTTCGATCCATACAGGGAACAAATCAGAGATATGTGAGTAAATGCATTATTTTCGGAGAAACCAATGTAAGTAAATTACCTGCCAAAATGGTTGTTGTACAGGAATCTAGAACTCCAACCAGGGGTTCCATATCTACCTGTCAATATAGAAAATTGTTTTTTCTATTATTCGCTGAAAATTATGCAGTAGTTCCCAAATATTGTCAGTAATTTGAATGAAAATATTAAATTTATTATGGTAACACCTATTCAGCATTTTATTGAACAATAGCTTAAATCATTTGTTTGTTTTCTCATTCTTTACAGAACACTATCAAATATGCCTTATCTCAGAGTAATAGAGGAAGGAACGTTTGCCAACATGACCGAATTGAGGACCCTGTGAGTTGGAATTTCAATATATACGAGTAACTATCGTCATTTTGTTCAAACCACTAATTCAGTTTTCTGAAAAACTAGACAGTGATCATTGATTCAATTCCAGATATATTTCGTATGCTCCACAAGTGAGATTTTTGTATGGACTACTTAGAGGTGTTACTTCTACGACGTTTTATTCATTGTAAGTACTGAATAATAAATACAGTCACTATCATCAGATTCGTGTATTTTGTAGGAGAATTGTTTGGACTCGTTTGACTGAAATTCCAGATTTGGTTGATTTGCCTACAAACAATACTATGTTTTTGCTGTGAGTAAACATACAATAATTTTATACATATATACATACATATATTTATACATATACATATTCCAGTAAACACATGGCAGTGCCATGTTAAGTACTATGGAAGTAACTTAGCGAAGAAAATGTCCCAATGTCCCAATACATAAATATTAATGGAGTTTTTTCCCAACACCAAACCGTTATTTCAACACCTCGATACGTTTTTCGAACACCAAGTGATCATCTTCAAGAGGAAGATGAAACTAGACATATTTACAATGTTATTCTTATTTATACCATAGATACATCTTCTAGGTACCTGCGTCTTAAGTGTCTTAAATTATTTTTAACAATATTTTCTNTGATTTGCGAGTATCAATGTTCCCGGCAAAATCTGCATCAGAAAAGGCTTGCACGTTCATTCTTTCTGTTCAATATTTGATACCGACATCACGACTTCCTTTCAAATATCTAAATATTCGTTCAACAGCAACCCAATGTACCTTTTTTGGCTTTGACAAGAAAGAAGAAGAAGAATCTTGTTACAGTTGCCAAAAACATTAAAGATCCTACTGCTTCTCTGTAGGGTATAAATTCCATTTCCTGTTCTTCACTAGTCGTGCGTTGTCCCATTTCCAGGACTGCATTTGGATCTGGTGGTGTTGAATTCGGATTGCAGTCGAACATATTCAACTTCTCCAGGATCCTTGATAAATATCACTGCTGGCTTATGAAAATCTGGTTGAGTTCTCTTTCTCGGTGTATTTCAATTCCCGCAAAGTAATCTCCATTTCCGGTAGTTATTTTGTATTGTAATGCAAGTTTCTTCAATACCATACCAATAATTTCAGTTGACTTCGATAAGATCAGTCCGTCGTCTACGTAAAGAGCAATATACAGGCTGATTCACGGTGGATGGCACATTAGACGTTTCTGGTGAACCAGACAACGGATCACTTTGAAAATTTAATGGAGGGCAT